>JAQIWG010005464.1:0-14502 GCA_034695025.1 Chamaedrilus cognettii | reverse complement strand
AAAAAATATTTTCGCATGAAATTTGGCAGTCTTGTTGCAAATTATCTCCTCTCCAATCCCTAAAAATATGAAATCAAAACTTTGAATTTTGACTGAGTTATCGCGATATCGCTAGGGGATTATTTTTTTTTGACTCACGCTGTATAGCAGACATAAGATATAGCATTACTACAGTTGTTATATCCGCTAGACCCTCAGATATGGAGTGTAGAGTCTACACCTGTACTGGAGGAGCGCATTTATCATACTGGCATTCGTGACGTTAACCACACGTCGACTCGTATGCTTGAATAGTGACTGTTGTTTGATCACAAAATCATTAATGAAGTATTCGAACAGTGCCGTCTCCGCCTTCCATCATGGGTACGCGAACAAGGAGGACATTAGGCACACAATGCGCAGCAACTAATGTTGAAAACTTTTTTTTGGGTACTTTTGTTTGAAACGGCCATAATTTTGTCAAAATTCTTCAGATTTCTCTAATTTCCGTGTTGGTTACAGTTGTTGTTTGTAAAATTGCAGACCAATCTGATAACCTTTGACCGAGTCATGACAAGTTTAAAGTGCTATTATTTCATAGATACAGGTGAAATTTTCTAGAAGAACTTAAAATAAGTTGAGATCTTAATTGATTAAATCATAATTCTATTTTAATAGCAATCAAAATCTCAACATATTTTAAGTTCCAATAAAGAAATATCCTCCGCCCAGTTGCCGATCCCTAAACCCTAGCGTAAACTTAACCCTACATTGAATTCTAAGCCACGACGAACCTAACCCTTACACCCTAACTTAACTCTCACCGATAAAAAACCGCATCTGTAACTACTAACCCCGACTTGTAATCTAGCCCAAACCCTAGCCCTCAACTCCTAGCCCAAACCCAAACCCTAGCCCTGACACTAACGCAGCCAATAACTTGCTTACCTTAACTTAGCAAATACTATTTACAAGAATATCTGAATCGCGACCCGCTCGTGTTTTAGCGGAAATGAAAATCGCAACTCATTTTAAGTTCTTCTCCAAAAGTTGCTCCACCTCAGTGACTCAAGATGGATTGGCGCAGATTCCATTCTCGCACCCGGTGACACCGACTTCAAGAAATTCTTGTATATTGAAAGGCTTGTAGATCTATTTTCTCGTAGTGCACAGTGCTCTTTTTATGCTCAAGCTTTCTTTTCTGCCTTCCAAAAATTTAGCGAAGCAGAAAATTATTTTAAGATAAGGATGTAGTGGATTGTATGGCATATTTTTAGGCTTTGGGCTGTAGTCACGAATCAGTCTAGTTGCGACAATCTGGCACGAGCTAATAGCACGTCGCTCGAGCTACAATTCTCCGCAGCCTAACTCGCCTAGTCACCATAGTTGCTAACAGTGGCGCAAACTTTGACTCGCTAGCTGGCGCGACCGTATTTCACAGCCGTTATTTAAAACGGTAACACAATTTTGTTGGTCTCGTTCGTCGTTGAAAACATCAAAATTCACTTAAAAGAAGGCCGATTGATATGTTTCACATTATACTGCTTAATGCGCTTTGTTTGTGTGTTAAAAATGGTATTTACTGTCACTTTTATAATCGAATTTACATACCATGTTAATCAGTCAGTCGAGGGAACAACTTCTGTCGCGTATGAATATTGATTGCTGAGAGAGTGTTTGCTAACTGCGGCAGCCGTTAACTAAAGAGTACTCATTTGAACTTTGCTTAACTTATTCAAATAACAAATTTCATGAACGCGGATCACGGCTCTTGCGACTTTTGAACTTCCCCGTTGTAAATAACGTCAATTTTAGCCATATTTGTTGCTATTTATTTATTAGTTGCTGCATCGACAGAGCTTTAGGCTGCTCTCTCTGAGACGACGCTTTTAGCGCTCGCTTTGGATGCAGCTAGTTTAGTGACTAGCTATTAGCGCCACTGGCTCGCACGAGGTCGATTTTAGCTCGTTCGACCTCAAAATTAGCTCCAGCGAGGGAGTCGCAACCATGGTGACTACGGCCCCAGGAAAGACTACATGGCATTCTTTTAACAATTATTTTTAGGCCTGTTACACGCTCTTGATTTATCCTTTTACCCACTTTAGACGATATTGATTTATTGGCTTTGTCGTCCTGTTATCATTGTCCCTTACCGTTGGCATAAAAGCCTAGGCTCCTATAGAAGGCTGAGCATTATTTTGAATGGATTAATTTAAATGTATTGATCTGTGTGATACGCAATGTTTCGCTGGGGGCAGGGGGGCAGACGGTTGGGCGAAGAAATTGCCCCGCCTGCCCTTCTGTGAGTCGTTAAATTAAAGTGCGCTTCACGCAAAATCCATGTTTAGCGCAGCTAGGTCAGTGGGAGCATGCATTTGTGTTACCTGTTATGTCTTGATGTTGTAATTAGGCCGAATCTGTTAGAGATGATATTGGATAAGTAACAATAGTTGACCGACAAAAAACGTATGTCAGCAACCCCCCCCCTCGCGAATTTTTTACCAGCGGCGTTTAATAATGCCCTTACGGTGCGCACAAACGCCATGCGCGTGCGTGCGTGTGTGTGTACATCCCTCATCACTGAGGCGGATTCTGCCTCAAGCCTATCATAAATCTCTGAGTTGTCCGCATCACACTGATTCAATAGTCTATGGCGTTGAGGCACCCATGCAGACTGGCTGTGTATAGTAGAAACAGCAGTAGCCCGAGAGCCTTCAGGAACACCGCAGCTCAGCTGGGCGTTGGATGCCAGGAAATCACTGTATTGCAACTAGGCGTATCACCGGCCGATTGATGTTGAGATAGTTGAACACTGCATTCGAGATACGCTGTCATTTGATGGCTTAAAACGCTCTCCAGAAGCTTGCAACAGGACAGGTTCGAAATAGATCTGAAATTTTACGTATTTGAGTGATCAAAGTTAATTTTATGACGATGGGAGTTACTATGGCCATTTTCATGACTCTCGCATAGAACAGTTGGCTATAAGGGTGCATGGATAAGGGTGCACTATAAGGGTGCACGGTCCACATATTAATTAAATAAACTCTAATCAAAGAGAGGCTGGGGCTGACCCGAACCTGTAAGCTATTTCTGTCGTGAGTTCGTTACTATGGCCTAACCACTTTTCTGTCACATACTAAATAATAAGCTTATTCAATCCCAGATATATGCAAAGGAGTAATCAAACAAATCAAAAGATCTTAAAGTAGCACGCCAAGCTTACTGGTAATGTTGTCAACGCCCAATCTTGCTGAATTTGCTTGGACGCTGCAAATGTGGCATTGATATACTCGTTGAAGCGGTCCATGCTCCACGCTGTTTCCTCCTTCACTTCAGAATATTTAGGATCTTTTCTTTGAATGAACTAGAAATAACAAATGTGATAGTTCATCTATAATAATAATATTTGTTAAACCACATGCCACATATGCCTGATGCAATTGGCAAAACTGTGACCTTCCCTCTTCCAAAAGAATCTTCAACTAGACAACAGATTTCTTCTGCGGACTGTAGAGGAATAGCAGTAAGTCCAATCATCTAAAAAATATTTGAACTGTCTTTTGCACCAATGTGAAAAATATCTAACTTCCAGTGGATTTGAGTTTGGTTTAAAAAAAAAACTGCATGCAACTACACCCATTACGCGCTTCAAAAAACCGTAGAGTATTTTATTGAGAGAGACTTCTCGGTTAACGCATGTTCAATTGATATATCCAAATCTTTTGACAAATTAAATAGGTGCACCGTATTTAACAAGCTAATGGTGCGTAAATGTCCATCATATTTCATAAACATCCTAGAATGCTGGTTTGACAAGCAGTATTCAAGGTTGAAATTGAGAAATAGTTACTCAAGGTTGGTTAGTTTGCCCAATGGTGTAAGGCAAGAAAGCATTCTGAGCCCAATTGTATTTTCAGTTTACACACACAATCTTCTAAAAATGCTGCATAACTCAAATCAGGGTTATCACGTTAAATTTATGAGCTTCAACGCATTCATGCATGCAGACGACCTTTAGTTAATTTCAGCATCATTAACGGATTTACAAAAAAAGCTAAAAATTGGCTCAACTGAATTACAGTACTTCGATACGTGTATAAATGTAAAAAAACATGTTTTGCATTAGAATTGGTAAACATTTAAATTCATTTGTAAAAAACTTAACTATTGGCAAAACTCCAGTGCCCTGGGAAAAGAAATTACTTTACGTTGGCATTTGCTTCCAAGCTGGCAAAAATGTGAGGCGTGATTTCCATCAAACACAAGCCAAGTATTTTGGTTCACTAAATAGTCTGTTGGGGAAGGTGGGTACAAATTCTCTTTCCATCACGTTATCGCTAACATCTGCAAAATGCTTTCCAATTTTGCCCTATGGTCTTGAGACCGTAAAACTATATAGAGCTCAATTGGCAAATCTTTGCTACGTATATAACGCTATATTTGCTAAATTATTCTCTACTTTTGACCAGCATGTAATAAAATAGTGCCAATATTACACTGGCACCCTGCCGCTACAATATTGCATTGATCTGATGCGCTTAAATTTTCTGCTTTGTCTCAAGGATAACTGTGTATCTTTGTCCAGGGTTTTGGTTAACACTATCGGAGCTGATGAGCTAGAAACTCTGCACTAAATATGACATCATTCATGACTCTTGTGCTGCGGCGCGTACCAATAAAGTCTGGAGACTTTTTCTGAAAGAAGACTAGAATTTACATAGACTAGAATCACTCACTATTATAAGGTACTCATGAAAGGTGGTCTGCGTGCATGTGTGTATTGCAGCTCTTACACTCATGTATCAGCCTACAGCTCTTACTTTATGTGCTATACTGTATAAATCCTATCACCCTGCTAAGTGATATCTAGCATGCATTATTGCATTTGTATAATTCAAACATACATATCATCTTTTCACAGCAATTAATCATGCCACGCTGCATTGCTCGCCATGTCCCATTGGGCAATCTTCTTCCATTTACTTTTGTAGAAGCTTGCTATTATAACATTAATTTGTGTTATTATAAAATTTACTATGACGTATTTTGACCACCTGTTATAGACTAGCTGATAGACTTTATTATCAACATTTCTGATGTAGCCTATTAGTACATCATCTCACAGCCGCAATTATGCAATTTATTATTGAACCGGGGCCTAACTTTTTGCATTGAATTGGCCTACTTGAAACTTCAACTTCAAAATTGTCAATGCCTTACGGTATATTAGTCTTAACTACAGGGTGAGTCATAAAAAAGGTCCCCCTAGCGATCACGATAACTCTGCCAAATTTATATATTTTGGCCCAATTTATTCAAAGTTTGTAGCTAAGATAATTTGACACAAAATCAAGAATTTTCTAAAAGAAATTCATTTCTGTTCAAACGTTACGAACTATCTTTGAAAAAAGTCCAAAAATCGTTTTGAACAACGCAATGAATCCTACACAAGGAGCCTGTCGGCCATTGTGCGTCCCCGCAAGCACCAGATCTAAAAAAATTCTTCTACCATTTGTGGCAAGCCAAGCAAGACCACTATCAAGTGAATAAAACTAAATAATTGACGAAAGAGGCGAGACTGACAGCCGTTAGATGACTGAAAGCGATGTGGGTCGACTTGCTGCGAGAATTGATGGATGAAGCCATGCTTCAAAAAAACCTCATGTTCAGCTCTTTTAATTTGCTTGTGCTGTTGGTCTAGTACAAATTATAGCGTAGCTTGCCACAAATGGTATATTTAGGTCAGGGAGCTTGTCCGGGAAGCGCAAAGGTCGACAGGCATAAAATGCTCCTTGTATAGGCTTCACTGTGTTGTTCAGAATGATTTTTTGACTTTTTTTAAAGAAGTTTTGGCTACGTTTGTAACAAGAACAGTTTGTCGCCTGTGCTTTTTTCAACGTCGCCTGTGCCATTTATCTACGTCGCGTGGGGTCAGACTAATTTAGGGTCGGGCTGTAAGTCGTTCATGAGGTCCATGGGAGTGCATGGCTTCGGCACTTTTGCCAAAGCCTTTAGACAACGCCCTTATCCCGATCTTATAGAATGGAAGCAAAGTTTTGCGTTGCTCTGTTTGTACAGGGTCTACGAGAAAGGGCCTATAAAGCAGACTATGAGTGAAGGCCTATGAGCGGCCTCTAAACCTAATGTAGACACTATTAAGATATAGCCGGAAAACTTCCGTGTCTCTCACCCCCCCCCAGCTGTTCTGCACGCGAGGAAAAAAGTTTTCTTAAGTTGGTCGCCTAACCGTTTACGGACGTTTGGGTGCGATTAGTTTGGTACCATATCCAGGGCTGCGTTGGCTCTACTGTGCAGGGCCCCTGCCTTTGACGACGCGCGACGATAGATGTATATAATAGGCCTATATTCTGTTGGACGTCTAACTATAAGGTCAGGACTCAACGTGTTGGACTCAACGCTGCTGCCGTCGAGTCCAACTAAAAGCATACTTCGAACACAACAGTGAGGAAGTTCTATGTATAAGAGATATGCTTGTAATCGGCACCGCGACAGTAATCCGAAGACTTTACGCTATTGTATGATTCTGCTCTGTATAGATTACCGAATCCAAACCATAAGGTACTGGACTTAACGCTACTTCCGTCGAGTGTAACTAAAACTATACTTTGAAACAAAGGCTACGCCATTACAATGAATAACAATAGCTATCACTTCATAATTTTTTTTATTTGCTTAGTGAGGAAAACAACCAATTGGAATCAATTCCAGTTAAAGCTGGTGCACTGATCAATCAATTAGGCTTATTTTCGTAAGCCAATGCAGTCCAATTTGCACGCCATTGTCGTTTTTCAATGTAATTATCATTTCAGGGTAAGTGTGAAGAAATGACTACAAAATATTAGGGTATGTGCATATTCCCAGGTATTTCCAGAGAATATATTCCCTGACTGAATCAGGGAATATACAGATACCCTGAAAATTTCAGAAAATGCATACATTCCCACACTATACACATTCCCTGTAACATACATGTATATATGTTACAGGGAATGTGTATAATCAGGGAGTTTGAGGTTATGAGGTTATGATGAGGTAATGAGGTTAGTATGAGGTTATGTTATGTATGACACACATACAGGGAACACACATTCCCTGTAACATATACATGTATATGTTACAGGATGTGTATAATCAGGGAATGTATGCATTCCCCGAAATTTTCAGGGTATGTGTACATTCCATGATTCAGTCAAAGAATGTACACATTTCCTAAAAAACCAATAAATGTACACATACCCTGAAATTTTGCAGTCATTTCTTCACACTTACCCTAAAAGGATAATTACAGTGAAAAACGACAATAGCATGCAAATTGGACTGCATTGGCTTAATTGATTGATCAGTGCACCAGCTTCAAATGGCATTGATTCTGATTGGCTGTTGCCCTCACTAAGCAAATAAAAAAATTATGAAGTGATAGTTATTGTCATTCATTGTAATAGCTTAGTCTTTGTGTTCGAAGTATACTTTTAGTTGGACTCGACGGCAGCAGAGTTGAGTGTAGTACATTAGAGTTACACGTCTGACAGAATCGATTTCTTCTTGCAAAATAGCAATGGAGTCAAATCAAGAACAGATCTAAACTAAATAACTGATTAAAACTTAAACAGACTAAGTAAGTCTAACTAAAACAAAACTGACTAAAAGCAAACGAGCTCCTGAGTTCTTGGTTAATCAAGCAGAGCTAGGGAGCATGCATGACTAAGCGCAGTCATTTGGTCAACGCTTCTGACAATCCTCGAGTCCATATAATGTACCGTTGCCAATTTCTTTAGTTGATAGACGCCGTGACGATTCCCAAAATATCATGGAAGAAGAGAAAGAAATATCATAACATTATCAGAGATAAAAATAAAATAATAAAATCATGGGACAAAAACATGTAGAAATTACGTAATAGTTTTAGTTAGCATATGTGAAGCTAAAGTTGCAATCAACAATGCAACTTATTACAAAGTTGCATTGTTGACCTATTTTTAAAAGACTAATTGCAAAGACAGACAGGTAGACTAAAAGACTGAAAAACAGACTAAAAAGACTGACTTATTACAAGACTTATTAAAAGACAGCTTATTTAAAATATTTCACTTGTTAAAACAGTCCAAAAGCTGTAATTCTAAGTGTAACCTAGTATTTAGCATGATGTCAAATATAAAACCATTTGCGACCTGCAAACCCATAGTAGACCTAAACATCGTTCGACTCACAGTTGTAAGTTTCTGTAACAACAAAGTTTGACTATACTAATAAAAGTAACAGAAACAGTCTTGACGTTTAACCTAAGGCGCATCTGCTGGCCATGAACTTTCATTATAGGCTATTTCTTATTTTAAAACTAAGGAACGTTGTTGACTTATCCCTGTTGAAACCTTTCTGACACCTCTTGCCTAAAACTCTGTTTTTTTGTCTGACAATTAACCTTATGCTGGCTATAAACTTTCATAATATTTCTTATTCTCATTGAACGATATTCCGTTAGTTTTAAAACTTACATAGGCCTATATGTGTAGCCTAGATGAAGATAAAAATATGGCCTAAAACAACAAGGCTAATGTACACAATGACAAAAACTATCACTTCATCATTTTGCAATTTGCTTAGTGAGGGAAACAATCTATCAGAATCAATGCCAGTAGTAAGCCTGACTAAGAATTTTGACTAAGAATTATGCAGTCCAATGTACACGCTATTGTCGTTTTTCACTGCATTATCATTTCAGAGTAAGTGTGAAGAAATGACTGCAAAATTTCAGGGTATATTCCCTGGCTTTTTCAGGAAATGTATTCAGGGAGGGTACATTCCCTGAGTGAATCAGGGAATGTACACATACCCCGAATATTTGAGGGAAGGAATGTATACATTCCCTGATTATACACATTAACAGTAACATACGCGTATATACACCATGGCTCAAAATTAAAGGAACTAATAAACTTCTTCAATAACTACGAACTGCAATAAATGTTCTCAATGAAATTTTTACCACATTAACTTGAATCACTGTTTCATATTTCCGGCAATTTTCGTTGAATCTAGCGGCTTAAAAAATATGAGTTGTCAAAAGTTGACCTACAAAAAAACACGTCAACCAAGCTGGAAAACCGCTTAATTGCTATTTGCATCAACAGTTTTGTGGTAACGATCTCTTTTATATTCCAATTCAATAATTGTTGGCAATCCAGGAACGTGCACTACATGTTTCAATAAGATTTGTTCCAACATGCACGTGAAACGATTGAAGAGCATGGTAAAAAGCAAATGGCACAAGCGCTGGGCGTCAAAGTGGTGCGCTGTCGATTATCACAATGTAATGGCATGGTGCTTGTTACCAAAACGCGTCGGAAAAAAATCAACGTCAAACAACTGAAGCAAGGGATAACCAAAAATTGGCCCAAATTTGAACATTCTGTACTTATCACAAAGATATGCAGCAGTGTGAACAATTATTGGCTTGCACAAGAGATGCAAACGGCAATTGAGCAGTGTGACGGAATAATCCTTCCTTGGATAAATTTCCTTTACCACCTCTTGGAACCCTGATTTGTTGCTTGCTTCATTTATTAAATATTGCATATTTAAATGTCGGATTTCTGTTTTGAAACTTAACACAGATTGATAAAAAACATGATTCGCAGTCACTGATAGTAGAGGTAGTAGGGGGAAGGAAGATAACTCCCTGATTTCCATTTAATGTTGGTCCATTATATCCCTTCTGACGAGATATCAATAATAAGTCATTCATTTTCGGCCAATCAACGAGCCTTAATGTTCGAATAATTATTTTGCTGCCGGTCCTATTTCGATTTGAGGGGGTTTCCTAAAATTAAAAATAGAAATATAGGAGTCAAGAAATAATTTCTGACAAGTTTTCTGGAGTAGCAAATTTTGTTCACAACTTGAATAACACCCAAACTCCTGTTCTTGACACCCATTTTTTGTGCGTGGAAGGGTCATTCCAGATGAGGCTGGGACAGAGTCTTCTAAGCTGAATAGCTCTGTGGCCGTGCGTCTATTAATGATAGTTGTAGTTTATAAATCATTCTATATATTAGTATAAATCCGCCTGGAGACATAGATCTCCTAAGCAGAGAAGGCTGCATGAACCTTCCCATGAAGCACAGATTATATAAGTTAAATTTACGCTACTGAGAGTGTTGACTTGCATGCATTACTTGGCTGCATGTAGAGACTAATTGTTCTTATTGATAGAATTGAATTGTCGTGGACGAGCATTGCTAAAGCTTGAGATATATTAGCTCTGCTACAATATACGACAGTATATCTTGAGGGGCGTAGACGCTGCTGTTAAGCTGAAATTCTTGAAGAGGGTTTTCCTTTCAATTACTTTCTTTAACTTCTTGTATTTCACAGAGATATGGCATTCAGTGCAGCCTAGGCTTAGGTGTAGCAATCTCTTTGTAGTTCGTTCAACTAATTTAGACTCAGTGCAGGCAATTGATAGGACTCCATGTAGTTCGACATTTTTTGCTTAGAACTGAAAGGGGGTTTATTTTCCTATAAAAATGGCCACGGCAACAAATCCAAGGTGGGACGCGTTTCATAAAGTTTGCGCTAAATCTAGTTCCGCTCCTCTTTCAAATGAGTTGAAGAGAGCGTTCTCATATTGAACTTAAGTACAAATAATTGACAATTTCACCAGAGATAAGCTGCTCGATGATGTTATAGACTGTCGGCTGAAGGCTGGGTCTACCGCCACCACTAGCAATGTCATTGACGCTAATGTTGACGCACTGCTAGGTTACCACGTTTGCATAAGCCAGAGGGCTGCGACTGGGGCACTGCGCACGCCTTTGGCACAACAGCGCCACCGACTATACTGTACTGACTGTTGGGCAACCCGTGACGGTCATGGCTGGGGAGGGGGTGCAGGCAACAGGCGTAGATCCTACTAGGGGCACCGTGGCTATGCCAGACTTGGCAAGCCAGCCGAACAGTATGGTGTAAATTCTTGTGTTCATGCAGACCTCATAACAGACAGCGGCAGCGCAGCTGCAGTTCGAACAAGCAAAGTCCCAACAGGCAGCTGCTAGCGCAGCGGCTGAACGTGATAAGCAGCTCTTAGTTCAAGTTCAACAGGCCACGACTTTGAAGCTAGCCAAATCTCAGCAGATCGCTTCAGAGACTGCAGCACAGCTACAGCTGGAATAAACTAGATCTCAGCAGGCCGCAGCAAAGGCAGCCGAGCTCAGAGAGGGCAGGCTACTAGCGGAACTTAAACGTTCGCTGGTGTGCAAAACTAGGGAAATTGTTGGCGGGGTGCGAGGGTTCGAGCATGAAGCAATGTTGGCTGCGATATAGTCTCAACATGACGTGTCACGTGCCCACAAGACTGCAAGACTGAATTCCAAATCAGAGAGACTGAGTAAGGTGCTGAGGCAACTCAAAGACAGTCAAATAACAATGTCGGACAACCCATCTGAATTGCAATTCTTCTTTACGTCCCTGGAGAGCAATTTAGTTTTGTACAAAATTAGGGATGACATCAAAACAATGTCATGCGTTCATTTGTCAAAAAAGCCAAACTTCTATTGGAACGTTTACAACCCACCCACCGATATCGATTCATTTGATAAACTCTGCACTATGTTAAATGCCATATATCATGTGACATTAGTAAAGCATCAGTCAAACTTTGAAAATGCCTACAAAAGTTAAAATGACACTTGAGTTCAATACGCTTTGAAGCTTTTTCAATTATTGTTGAACGCCTATTTACGCTCCAGACTGTGTAATTCATATGAGCAGCTCATGGATTTGATTTGTGGTGACAAACTGAAAAAAGTTTAGGAACAGACCAAGCCGAATTCTTGAGGGTGCATAAAACCGAGCACAAGAATTTGCTTGCACAAAGATTGCAGATTTAAATGACTCCTTCTCAGAGAACGATGTCAATAGCAGTCATTATAAATCCAATAAGTGGCACAAGGGCAGCGCAAAAATTTATAACGAGAGGGTGCCAACTCAGAAGAGGGAAAGACCGAGGGGGGCTATGCCACACCCGAGTCGGGGGGTTTCTCCGAAGCCGATCACAAGCAAAATGAAAAAGCACCCAAAAGCGGGGGGGAACAAATTTTCAAAATCTGAAAATAAGAAAGATACGAGAGCTGAGCCTTCAAAAATTCCACTGGACTCTAAGCTTTGTTGGATTTGCCCATCCCCTACCCACAAGAAAAGGGACTGCCTTAAGAACACTGATGCTCGAGGGGGGAGGGGGTTACTCCAAGCGTGTCAATGATGCAGATATCCGACGTGGAGATGTGTGAGCCACGGCCATTCAATATATCGCTGGCTATTAGTGATGCAGAATTGACTTGTTCAATGAATAGCATGCTGGACAGTACAGCGGTGGTCAATAGAGTGTCAACAGCATTCGTGATTTTCACGAGAGATGGCGTGCTAAGTCGGGCTCTTAACGGGAGAGGAGGGAGTAAACCTAAAAATTCTAATTGTGGGGGGCCCTGCAGCAGTATACACTGGCGCAGAAATAACCTGTATCAACAAGGCCTGTGTACCCTGGATAAAGGACTCTGAGTCCGTGGGAGTTTGGTTGGGGGGGGTTTTGGACAAAGAAAAGAAAAAAGCTAAGCTTTCAAAAATTTCTTGTCGTTTACATGATGCAGGCAGACCCTCGCATTCTTGCTGCAGCAGTGCAGCAAATTTGTAGCTTATACTGAGCTCACAATGTGGCGCAGTTCGCAGCTTACAAAACAATTACTCAGTTGATTTTTTAAAGGGATAGGATTTTTTTTAGGATAGAATTTAGGCTTAGATCTAATACATTGAATATAGTTAAACGTGTCTAAATACGTCTGTATCTAAATATAGCTATAGTAATCTAAAGTCACGGTTTGTATTTCAAGGTTTGTAAAAGTTTAACATTACATTCACCGTTCTTGATGCTGAAAGTCTGTACAACTGCATGGGCTTATTATCAGACCTATTTGGCCTGTGCAATCTGTGCATAAGCTCAACATAAATGTATATAACACTGCAATCACATGAAATAGGCACTCATATTAACACTAGTAGCCTAGGTCAGCATTAATAATATAAACAACACTGTAAAAAAGTACTAAATCTACTGAATAGATCACACGTTAAAACACTGTAAATCTTGTCCAACACTAAACTCATAATCTTAAATGTCTATGATGACGTAGCATCGTGATCCTCTATGATCGATAATTGTAACCTTACCTTAGGTCTCGTTGGTATATATAATCCGGTACTGTAAGTTGTATCATAGCCCCTCTGCATGCCTATACTCACTAGAAGCAACAGTGTGCTTCTATAATATAATCATAATGTCTGGTAGGCTGCATGGCTGTTGTCATATATCACGGTATGTTCTCTCATCTGGCTGGCTAGGGTTGATATAGCCTAGCTCTTAGTTAAATGTCATGTTGCTTCGCAGTAACACTCACGGTGCCAGTTTATTATTCTCCTTTATAGACTCAAAATCATCAAGAGCAAAACAATAGCCTATTATTAAAATTCATAAATAAGTTACCATCACAAAATATAAAATTTAAATTGCAATTTTTCATGAGCATGCTGTCTGAAAAAATAAAATTCACATCTTGAAAAAATAAGAGGATAAAATGATCCCCTCTATGACCAAAAAGTTTCTAAAGATCTATCTCTTTTATTTTGACAAACATTAATGATTCATATAATAACATCAGACAAAAATATCCTTAATGCAGCGTTGCATTGGATGTTGTATGTTGTTTTTGTGCGTGTTGCGTGTTTGGCCGAGTCTGTAGATGCGTCATTTTTAATCGTTCTGGATGAGTCTGCTGATAACGAAAAAGGAAGAAAAATTTTGTGAATAGATGGCTAACAATAGCCTACTTGGAATCTTGTTTGGCTCTTGGCCTACATCCACTTTTCAACAAAGATCAATGCTGTAAGAAAAGCTATTGGAAAAAGATACGACTGTGGGTGATTGTTGTTTGCTGTGTGGAAAGTGATCCTGCCGAACGTAGGCTGTAATGGTGTCTACTGGATCAGAAACAGAATAGAAACAGAAGCCTGAAATATAGAAATTTTAAGCCTCTTCAAAGAAGATTTTTATTTCTATCACGAAAGATAATTAGATTACTACCAAGATAATAATCTAATTATCTTTCATGATAGAAATAAAAATCTTCTTTGAAGAGGCTCAAAATGAAGGCTCAAGAAAAAGAAGAAGAATAATTGAATCGTGAAGAAATCAAATTGAAGATTTCTTTTGATGGACCTTGATAAAAAAACTTGATACAAAGTTAAAAGTATGAATATATATTACGGTATTTGGTTAACTTTAAGTAAAATTTCAGATTGTTATACTGTGTGCGAGAATCAAAACCAAAAATATTCATTGTTTATAATATAGATAGGCTAAATTGCTAGATATTTCGTTTTCATATAGTTCAGACAAAGTCTGTAGCTTCTTTCATCTCGATGGATTCCTTTGATGCGGAATACATGGAGGAT
>JAQIWG010005463.1:0-14506 GCA_034695025.1 Chamaedrilus cognettii | reverse complement strand
TTTGATTTGAAACCAAACTGCATATTTGAGCTATTTAGATACTTTCCAAAAATGATCAACAAGCATTGCTCAAATACATAATGAACACCTGAAACAGAGCGCAATGTAGACTACTAATCTAGCAGCGAGTGACGGCGACGAACGAACAACGAGCGAATAAACAAATAATGAACGATAAACGACGAACGAACCAACGACGAACAAACGATCGAATGATCGTCAATGACGTAAAAGGCAGTGAAACTCCCATTTTTTAAAATCTCCCTTCAAAGCGAGCCTGGCTTTTATAAACTAGCCTTCGTTGCTATCCATTCAGCGGGTGCAGCGATCCCAGTCAAGTGGCAGACGACCACTGGCCATACACGGCCATCTGAAAGAGTCCTAAACACAGACCCATTTTTTCTCTTAACGAGGAGCGATGCCGGTTAACTCCCATTTTGAGAAAATTCCTCCAAACCCGCATGTGTTTCAGAAATTAGCTTTGTTGTTTTTCAGTCAGGTGCATACGACAAGGGGCCTCGTAACCTCCAAGTCGCCGACCACGCAACCCGTAGATTGATAGGTCGTACTGACGTGGTATAGCTAAAAAAAACGCGCTTGTGACACGGAATAGCCTAGCCAGGGGCATAGGGAGGGAAGGGGTTTACGTGGCTAACGTCCCCCTCAAAGGTGATATTTAGTTAATTCGTCATACATTTTAAGAGGGAAGGTTGGCCCCAAAGGGGGGGGCTGGGAGGGCTGACTGATATTAGGGTGCAGGAGGGAGCAGCCTAATATCAGGAATAGAGGAATAATTATTATTAAGTGCATAGTGTACATGTACTTAATAGTGTGTACATGTACTTTGATGTCAACCTACAATGACATAAAATACAATCATGGGCGCCCGCTGAATTTTATCCAAGGGGGTGCAAAATACACTTAACATCCAGACCTTCCAAGGGGGTGCAAACCTCTCTAGCGGAGGGGGGGGGTGCTGACAGAAACTTTTTAGCCTGCAAAACATAATTTTTTTTCTTCTGTAACACGTAATGCTTGACCTGTTACTTGTGAGGTTTGGAAGATACAACTTAGAACAGTATCACGTTCAGCCATTAATTTCTCATATCAACCGACAATCGCAGTGGATATCATAACTTTCAATTCGAGCACCAATACTACAGATATTGTTGCTTCAATTGGTCTTATAGATATTGTGCCAGTGTCAAGTACGCGACGGCGTTGTCATGTACGCGTACAGGCTACACTGTCACTTTATGGTTCAAATCTGTTTTGCCAATGTGTTGACGATAATAATTGTACTATTACTATAAACAATAACTCGTGTTCTGAATAAATAGTTAGGTCGTTCTTAACTAGTTTTTCTTAGACATCGATTCGTAATAATTTTCTTACGGTTAACGATACCAGTATCTTAAAATAGTATTTAGCTGCAAAGGCTTGGGCAAAGGCCTTTAGCTTTAACGCGATAGCATCAATTATTTACAATGAACTATTGTATCAGCCATGATACAATTTGTCTAAATTGTATCAGCCATGATACAATTTGTCTAAATTGTATCAGCCATGATACAATTTGTCTAAATTGTATCAGCCATGATACAATTTGTCTAAATTTTGGTGTGCATAGTCTACTCGCACACCCGCATTCTGTATGTTACGAGGCTAAATACTTAACACTGCAAATGATTATCATTATGTGCAACTAATTGATCGCACACATTAACACGTAGTTTATGATCACGTTTAGGATAATTTTATGTCACACAGCGTAGCTACTTAATTAAGCCCGCTTCTTAACAGACTTTGGCATTTTAATGAGCTTAAAGTTAAATTTACAATCACTGGCCATCATTGACTATATGCTGCACGGTGTCTTATCCATAAAAGATCCGCCCGAGTAGACAACTGAAGGAATCTTGAGAATTACTTGGTCCTAATTATGTTATAGCTAGATTTAATTACCACGTCTTGAGAGCAGATTGTGATTGCCAATCCTCGAGCTAGGCAATAATAACGGTGAAGGAGTCAAGTGTGATAACGCCGACACTCGATTCTGCTTGACGCGACGATAGCAGCTGCCGCTTGACGTTACTCGTGCTTTCTTTGTTTCTATAAAAGAGCGGAGCGGTGTACATTGTAGGCCTACTCTATGCAGCATACTATCATAAGAGTGTATATGAAGAAGATTAATTTCTTCGCATGGCATCTAAAAAAAGTACGACTTTGGATAAATTGTTGGACGATTTTTGGTGTAGTTTTTGATGTATTTTTGGTGTCTGCCTGAAGGTCCTGCACATCAACTAAAATGTATTGGAAATAAGAAGAGGCGTCGCTATACGCGCTGTATCCTCATATTGCAAAATTTCTGTTATATTTATCCTAACAGCGACGGTTGTAGCCTTCAAAATAGGGGGGGGGGGGGACTTTAGCCCCCTGTCCTACCCAAACTTACTTTGTGAAAGTCCCTTTCTGAAAAATCCCTTTCAAGAATCTGAAACTCTGCTCTTCCATTTCTGAGGGCATTCTCAAAAGTGCTCGTTTCTTTTGAGACAAATTAGGCCTAGCGTACAGCATCCCCCTCCCCCCTCTCCCCTCCCCGCAACGTAGCATCGTTTCAGAAGGGAAAAAATGCATGTTGGGGACGTTACGCAAACTTGCTTCAAAGAAAGCTCCAACTGCATTGATTTCTAATATTGCAGAGACAAGGCTATTAGGCCAGAGTAGCCTAAAGCGAAGTTTTTTTTTCGCGCGAATGTCATATTAGGCAGCCATCTTCGGATGGCTTGGAAGGGAGAGGACGACTAAATCCCGCCACCAAATCTGTGGGACGTTATCAATTTCTCGCCCCTCTCCAAATGCATTGATTCTTAATATTGCAGCGACTATTAGTCCCCTCCCCCCATTTTTCACAATGCACGCCCCTTACTTATACTTGAGCTTCGCCTTCATAATGTCAAAAATGCTTCTCTTCTGGCTGTTAGCCTAATACTGCCATAGCATAGTTATTTTATACCTTTAGAATGTACGACTGTTCAAGTGCAAGAACATTTTATGACGATTTCATCAGCTAATGATGAAGGCAGGCGAATTAAATTAATTGACGTAGAAATAAACTTCGCGCACAATAAAACTTCAGCATTTCTGCATCATTAAATGCACCACATACTAGAGAGTTGCACGGTTCAATGTGGCTCAGTCGACAGGCTATCAACGACTTCAGCTCGATTGTAAAAGTGGACGAATATTTGAACCTAGGCCTTGTCATACTCAGGGGCGTACATTGTAGACTCTAGCCGCCTCGCTGAACGGTGGGTACGGATTCCCGCTACAAACGACGCTTTCCCTCTACGGAAGTGGGTGTCCCCGCCATAATTTAGTTGTAGGTCCCCAGGAATTTTTTAGCACTGGTCCCCATCTGGGCCCAACCTGGATAACAATATGCAATGTTAGCATTGACTTAAATAATAAGGCATAACAACCGTTGATTTCAATATGGTTAGCTTGTGAAGAGAGGGAACTGTCTAAAAAGACTATTACGCTATAAATGGTTTATTGCATAGTAGTTTTAGGGATAAAAAGTCTCCCCACCCACTCCCCCCCCCCCCTCGCTACTTCTGCGCGGAAAGGAAAAAGTCCCGCCATGACTGAATATGTTACTACGCCGCTGTTAATAGTCGCTGTGATTGATAGCTTGACTATCGTGCAACAGGGCACGACTTAAGATTACATGCATAAGATTACTTAAGATTACAGATTACAGATTACAGATTACAGACTGGGCTACAATTAATTAGCCTGCTCGATAAAGTTGCCAGTTTATGCTTCGATTCCTATCGTGAACAAACCGTCAACGTCCACGTTTGAGCCTTTTTTAACGGTAAGCCTAAAACGATTTCCATAATTGTTCAAAATCGAGCAATAGAAACTAGATCAAAAAACAGAATGATGTCCGCAGAAAATACCGCTGCCGTGCGATGTTTGTAAAGCAAAAACAAGCCAAATCTAATAATTGACGCATCGACAGGTCTGTTATTGGCTTTTTTATTTTGTAATAATTCTGAATCGATTAGCATTAGGCCTATATGCGATCTGTAAAGTGTTGCCAATGCGCTGTTCAGTGTACATGGACCGTTTCAAAAGTGTTGAATCGCTGTCGGATCGGATTCCTAAGCGTTAACAGGCCTAACTAACCTACAATTACTTTACTCTACTTAAACGCTAACGAACCATGGAAATAAGTCAATTATTATAGATGGGGGCTATCATGCGCGTTCTCTAGCACTGCGGCAAAGAAATGGAGCTATACATATTTAGATTCCGGCCTGTGCCTTTGCAAATTTCACCAAAGGCCTACATGTAAGTAATTCTGGCAGGTCAAACAATATTAATCTTTTATTCGCAACAGGAGCAGAACGTAAATTAACGACAATAATAATGAAATAATTAATAACAATAATGAAACAAATATAAATAAACTAAATGCTTGGTAAGCGTAGAAATTAAGCAGAATAAAAATTTCATGCATATGCTAGATATATCCTAACATCAAACGACTAAAAAGCCAACTGTTCAAAAATTTAGTAAAGCAAGCAACTTATTAATTTACATATTGCTAAGAATCCGTCGAGTCTCGAGAATCTAAAATATCGCGACTGCTTTCAGAGCGCGCTGCCTCGTGTGAAGAATGGCCTCAGAGTGGAGACGTCAGTTCAGCGCGCGCGCTCTCCTCTCAGAACTCGCCTCTCCGCTCTTCTGGCGCGAGGTCCTCATTGAGGGCCTGGCCACCACCGTCCTCATGACCTACGTCATGTTCCTCCAGATCTCGAACAACGAGGAGGCGTACAAGCCGACCACGACCCACATAGGGCTGACGGGGGGGTTCCTTATCTTCGTGCTTGTAGAGGGGTACGGACCGATATCTGGGGGGCATCTGAATCCGGCGGTATCCATCGCGCTGGCGGTGGCTGGGCGGGTCACGTGTATCAGAGGTGAGAAGCAGTGCTCGAATTACCAGAGGAGGGAGCTGCTAGATATTGCTGGCACTGGTCTTGTGTTGTGGCCGTGGATGCTTCTGTATATGCATCGCACTAGTCCCACACTATTCTAAACGTCATAAGGAATGGAGCGTCATAAGAACGGCCTTGAAACTTAAGTATAGAAATACTGTTAACAAAGAAAGCTAAGAAAGACCTTGCAAATGCATAACCACTGCTACGAAACGCTTTGAATTTGTTGCTATTATCCTCCACCCTTGTGGAAGAAGCGTTCACCCCCCCCCCATCCCCACTGCTTTTAGACAAATTCGAATACTGGCGGGTAGCATGCAGTAAGTGCACCGCAACAAGTGCTTTGCATAAGGATACTGAAAACGTTCATTGTGTGTCATACACGTAAAAAACATTTACATGTAAATGTAAATGTACGCCATAGCTTGGTCAATACAATTTTTCAGGAGGGGCTACATGATATTGCGATTACTGCCTCCTAGAATCTATCCGCGACTCCAAATTATAGGCCTAAAATTTATAATTTGTTCAAATTCATCATGTTTTTGCAATAACAGTGATCTTTATTTGAAAACAATATTTTTGATGAAAACGACCGATTTCGGTCCACCCTCAACTGTTCTGTTTCTTCCTTTCAGCGATTATCTACGTCGCAATTCAGCTATGCGCAGCCTCCGCAGCCGCTGGTATTGGATACGTGTAAGTTACGCGAGCCTTAGGGCCTACTTTTCTCATTTTGCATTTTGTAACCTAATTTGTTTATTTAAGCTAAGCGCAGTAAAGCGTAGTGTAGGCCTGCGCCGAAATTGATGGTTAGATGAATATTGTACGCATCGCGAGCACAAGCAAGCGTAGCATTACGCGTGTTAAAATCGGTTGTGATGGTGCAGGCCTACACGGTTTTTAAAGATAGACCATGCAGTTACTCTATGCCTGTTTTAGAAGGAGCAGGCTTAACGCGACGTACATGTATGGACGCATGTTTTATTAAAGCAATACCTATTGCTTAATCCTGAGTAGGCCAATGTTGTTATGGTCGTATATTTTCTCAAATTGATCACACCTTGACAGTTTTACAACAATATTTACAGCATCCTACAAGTATGTGAGTTAAGACGTAGGCCGTTTATAGGCCTACATGTATGTTCACACATGCACGGTCTAAGTTAACATGTAAGTTTAGTTTCCCGGAGAATCTGAGGTTACTAGGTCTATCTTATAGGCTGCGAATTTTACGAAACAAAGCGTTACGTTACACGCGGATAGGCTCACTATTAGTATAAGATTGTATTATAGATTGAGTACATATGATAATTTATCGCTCCTGCTTTTATAGTCGCTCTTGCGCATGCATTAAACCCGATTTCGTGCACGCACAGAAAAAACACAAGTGGCGAAATGACGTCAATGAAACTGACGTTATTTCTCCGCTCGTATCTTTTTCCGTGCATGCACGAAAGCACGCGTTCACATTATGTTAAATTTGTTTCCAACATCTGCTGTCAGACTGACTCCGAACGACAAGCGGGACTCGTTCCAGGCCATCCTTCCCTCCTCCTCCATGAGCGACCTTCAGAGCGTCGTGGTCGAGGCCTTTCTCACCTTCAACCTGCTCTTCGTCATCATGAGTTTGACGGACAAGACCCGCGCCGCGCCCCCCCATCTTCCCGGCCTGGCAGTGGGCTTCAGCGTGGGGCTCGGCGCCTTCGTGGCCGTAAGTGGGCTCGAGGCCTGCGGTGTTTTAATTTTTTTTATTTGGAAGATGTTTTAATTTTCAGGGGGGTGTCAGATTCTTTATCTTTGTGCAGAAGTGCCAATAAGCCATAATTGCATTCATTTGAGACCATTGTTGACAGTAATCGCGTTCCTCATTGATTTCTTAGCAGTATTTATTTAATTTTAAATCAATTCTTAACAGTCCTTATCATATTTTAATGTCATTCTCAACAGCGCATATTGGAGGAGCCCTGATAAAAATCCCTTTAATGCGCAATTTTGGGTATAAATCTAACTAAATATTAGTATAATCAACCAATCGTTATGAATATTGTCCTAAGTCTGCAGGTTTGGACGATGTCTATTGCGTGACAATGAAATAGATTGCGAGTTTATTAAGGTTTTGGTTTCAGTGTCTTTATTGTTTTCTGCCGTCATGATGAATAGTGATTTAGTGCTATTTGCATTTCAGTAACCCCTAGTCGGATAGTTTAGTTAAAATTGACTTTCATACTAATTCATATGACAAATCCAGTGGGTGCATTACCCCAGGACACATTAACCCCCCTGGGTGCGTGTGCATTAACCCCTAGTCGGATATTTAAGTTAAAATGGACTTTTAGACTTTGAGACTTTTAGACTTTGAGACTTTGTGACCCTGGGTCATCTCTATAAGACATTTCTAGCCATTTGCTTATATAGTTAAGGAATGAAGGTTTGTGAAAAAATATGTTTGAAGTGTACATGATTTAACCCCTAGTTGGATATTTTAGTTGAATTCGTAAGCAAGCCTTTTTCATTATTTTTCTTCACTACAATGCAGCAAGACCGATGAGGCATTAATATTTCAGTTCTAATATATAAATTTAATTGCTTTAAACCGTTTCAAAAAGTTAACAGTGAATACATGTTCCCTGCAAAGGATAATTTTTTTAACACAGTTCGACTGCTGTGATTTAAGTCTAAGCGCCACTTGGATGGTTGTGTTCTCCTATTTCAGGGCACACACTCGGGAGGACTCTTGAATCCGCTGGTTTCCTTCAGCCCAGCCATCGTGACAGGCAACTTCACAAAACATTGGGTGGGTGTTCAGCCTGCTTCACGTGACTCACCATTTACAGAATCCTACGAAACACTCTAATTTTAAAACATTTTTGCATGAACCCTCTAATGTATGTTTTGCCGCTCGACAGCTACTTGCAGATCGACTAAAATGGATCCGTGTGTATATGATTTTGCAGATCTACTGGATAGGACCCGTGCTCGGAGGTGTCCTGGGTGTCTTGGTCTACCAGTTCGCGCATTGGATCAAATGCCGGTTTGCACCGAAACCGAAACCCGTGGACGCGAAGGGGGAGTTTGTCGACGCTATGGGTGAGCGATAATTGGATTTTTTCGACGCTTAATTTGCACATTTTTTATTAGAAACAGGTCATCAACGTACCCCTCATTATATCAATAGCATGCAAGACAAAATGTTAAAACAACAAATTAATATAATAAAATAATAATCATGACACAAACGTACGAAAAGTAGGCCAGCTGTTTTAGGAATATGTAACTAAATTGTCACAGAAAATGTGTGCCCTGATTAATAGGCAACTTCATATATCTGTTTTAATATTGTTGTTGCAAAGTTCTTGTAGAATAATGCCGCAAGCATGGCTGCTATAAATATTATATCATTTATTATGCATGTTTTTCTATAATGAAAAATGCATTCGAAAAATATTAAGAGCCCAATTAAAACTGATGTTGTGCTTTGATTTGTTAATTCAGCCAAGAAGGAAGAACTCACACAGCTACTCGACGAAATACTGAAGAATTCTGCCACTCCCACGGCCAGCAGCTAAACTATGACAGTCGAGCGTCTGAGCACCTCTGAGCTCTATCTAACTTTATGCGACGCGCAATGTTGGAAAATGCTACATTTTGTCGTATGGCGGCCTCTTGGTCTCAATATTCCCCGACCTCTTTAAGCAGCGGTAAATAGGTGGAGAATACCCAGAGTTCTGTTTGGCCCTTACAAAATAGGACTAGGGGTACGTCTGCTGCTTGTAAAACAGGAGTAGTGCACTCCTATGCCTTTCAAAAAAGGAGTAGGCCTAGAGTAGGCCTACTCCACCATCGTCAATTTTTACCAGTAATGGTACTCCTACCCATTTCTAAATCTGAGTAGAGTTTAGAAAAAACGTCGCATTTTGAGTCCTACTCCTACACTTATCCCTGAGAATAAATCCCCGTGAGTAACGGTCATGACCTCAATCATGGCCATTGTTCGTGAATGCGACAACTGTGACATCAAAAGACAATGTGGTCCAATAATTATTTTGTGTGCAATATCGAGTGCAAGCGATATATGAACTTGTGAAGGGCGAAATAATCGCAAAGTAAAGTGGAACATTAGTATTTTGTAGACGAAGTACGATGACGCTGACAGTTTATCGTCTGTCGATCAATGTTTGGTTGTATCGTTGATGTTGTCGTTGATTTTTTACAATCTTTGTTCGTAACACTTCTGAGAATGCTTAATAATTTTTTTTGCATGAGATCGTGACAAAATCATTGGTATTGTATTGCTATTTGAATGTTCATTGCAGTTCAATTATTTTTCTCTCTATATCGACACATACTATGAGCGCCCGTTCATCAACAAATGGTCCGCAGTATCTAGAATACCAGCGCAGTCACATGTGCAATTTTACATCAATGAGTTTGAGATGAACGACTGAATGCGTTGAATTTACAGAGACAGAGAACGGTGAGATTCGTAGCAGAAAACACTACTGTATTTCAAATGCCTTCATTGCGATACTATGGTCATTGTTAGTTCCATTTTAAAAGTTCATGAACTTGTGTGTAGACCTACCAGTAGTTTCAAACCTCAATAGAACAATTATTTTGAGTTGTTAAATCGTAAATCTCGTCACTAATTAAAGATTATATTTCATAATTTGATCGCTTCTTGGAATGCTGTTCAACGCATCTATTTAGTTAAGCATAGTACATGCAGGCCACAGGGCACATTCGTTAATAATTAGGCCTCGATCGGTAATTATTGGCAGAGCCTGCTTCAATAGACTGATCGCTGAATCTAGCCCGCTGTCATAATTTATGCTACGCGTGCAATTACACCTAGTTCCACTAATCAAAAATTTTCTATGTGTCTCCATTGAAACAAAAATAGCTGGCAGCTGCGCATTTGTTTTGTAATTACAGCGAACACGCTCACAAATAATACTTCGCAATATTTCACAGCGTCCATTATACGCTGTTATGTTAATATGTTCAAATGCAGGCAAGGCCTATTGTTGAAACAATCAGCGCGGTCATAGATCGAGTCTAATAGCCGAAAACGCGTCAAAATTTAGATGCCTCCCATGGCGCCCAATTTGTATATTCCCCATTCGCTTTCTGAGAGCAGAACTTCAGACGACTTCATCGTCTTGAACCTGAAACATAATTGTTACAAACCATAATGGTTTGATGTGTGATCCAATTAGTACACAATTTGACTCATGGCGAGCGGCGGCTCAAACGTTCAAATTTTGAGTCGTTTGAAGTAAGTCGATTTAAACAATAGACTGAATAGACAGGAGTATCATCAAATAAATATTCAGCTATTATAAATGATCCGATTCGACTCAGGGCTTGAGATTTAACTCAGAAGGCTAAGCCTTTCATCTCTGGGATTCAGTCAATTACTCTAAATTTTAGCAGAAGGCTACTCTCGGTGGCTTGGGCCTACATCGTTCCAATCGAAAGTTGTAAGTTGAGTAGCGAAGCGATTTTCGTTTTAAATTACTGTCGACTTTTTATCGTTGGAGAAAAGTAGCGTGTTAGATTATTGGTAGAAAGTTTTGTAGGCTATAATATTGTTTCCGAACGTTTCTGCAGCAAGCCTCGGTAATTCGAAAAATGTGAGATATTTCTTATTGCATATTGCTATCAGTGAACATTACTGAAAGATTAACTACAACGTGGATACAACAACGTGGCTTCATGTCGCCGACAGCTTCTTTCTAACACCGGTAAAGTAATTATAGTGCATGCACACCTTTCGGTCAAAACGAAGAAGTGCACCGTGGCATTCGTTTGAGAGAATAGACACGGTAATATCTCTGTGTGCTCGCGCATTCGGTCAAACGAACGCCAGCCGCCGTCGTTAAGGTCACTGTGACCTTAATGAAAAGAATGCTGCATGCAGCATTCGTCGTTAAGGATCATGACGTCAGGTCTGCATACCAAGACAACCGACCGCAAGCAATGGGCGGCTCGACGAATTCTAGAGTAATCTATACAGACTAACGACAAAACTTCTTTCGTTTTGACCGAAAGGTGCGCATGCACTTTAAGGAGTTTTAAAACTGAACTCTATAAACTTTCATAATTTATGCACTGCAACATTTGGCCTACAATCCAGGTTTTGATAAATGCATTGTACCACAAACATGACATATGATCAGGCCTAATTACTCAGTTTGTGCGCAAGTTGCAGGCTAACATTAACGCCTTAAAAAATTTTTTTTTTACTAGCACAGTTTTTACAATTGCTATGGCCCTATTTAGGCTAAAAGGATGCTTTTTATCTACACGGAGGCTATGGTGTAACTATACAGTTGTTTACTTGATGATCAGCTTGGCTAAATACTGCTAGCCTACATACATTGAGTTAACTCACTCAAGAACTGTTTTTATAATCGTATGTTTTTCTTTTAACACATCTTTCTTTTAACACGTCTGAATTGTGAATACAATGTTTTGACACAAATTGTAATGTGAAATAAATAGTCTCTTGGCTTAACTTGAGTTGTGATGTTGTGAAGTTCTTAGCATTGAAATCGTTGATCATAGAGCACACATGGGCTAAATATGCCCTACAATGCACGTTGCAGGCTTACAGTATATCTGTAGCGCATGGTTCTGAATTTAGGCCTAAGTCTACGATGTAATTCAGCTCCTTGAATTACATGTATATTGCATGCAGAGTACGCTAATTATTTGCAAAATGCATTGCAGTTATTTTATGATGTATAATTCTAAAACTACTTATGAATTACGTATTTGTTAATAACCCCCAGTCGGACATATTAGTTAAAATGCATTTTGCGACTTTGCAACTTTGCTTAGCAAGGCATATCCAAATATCCAAAGTCGCGACTTTGGATATTTGGGACTTTGGGACTTTAGGACTTTGGGACTTTGGGACTTTGCAATCCTTATTTGGATGTTTCTATAAAAATGTTAATAAATTCATAAAAATGTGTTATCAGGATGGCGCTATTTTGAAGCCTTTTTCATCATTTTTCTTCACTATAGTGCAGCCAAACCAAACAGGTATTAAGCCTATGTTATACTTTGACCTAATAATTTATTTGCTGCATTGACGGACAAGTCTATTGAAACTACATATTTATGGCATCTTTCACCTTATTTTTAGTGTCGAAATTGTGTATTATAAACCTTTGCGTATTTTAAACTCACAAATATGAATTCATAGCATTACATTTTGCATGAATGTAGGAAATTAACCGTACTTTATGCAGACTCACCTCACAGTTTCTATATTTTTTCTACTAAGTTCTTCATTAAACACACAGTCGGATGCAATAACTTGCCTGCATCCTAAACACTATCATGTGTTATGTTGTCATTTTATCCTTACATTATCATGTAAATTACACACATTATTATCATGATACACTACCAGCATTATCTGTGAATCATAGATAAAAACTTCCAATTATGGATTTTACTGAAAAAATCTTTGCCTTTATTTATGCATATAAATTGGGCCTAAAACTAGATCTTCATAAATTAAATTTCTAATATAAATTGGATTAAGGAGCAGATAGTCATTCAATTTATTACTTATGTAAATGGACTGACATAGAATTAAATGACTTACGCAATAAAAATAGCTTCTCTTCCGCCTAAAGCTTATGGATATAAATAGTGCATGCTTGAATATTTGTAAGCAATTATGTCCAAGGATTTTTCTATTTGTATTACTCTGATAATCGTTGGCTAATTTGCTTTTTGTATGCATCATATTGGCAGCACCTTTATAGCATCACTCTTTAGCGCTACTTATTGTTCCTTAATGCTGTATTTCCGTTTGTGTGTGTCACAGTGTGTGTTCGTTACACTTCTTTTATGTGAATAATGATTCATATATTGGTTTGCCTCTAGATACTGTAGGATCCCTAATTCATACTTAAAACCGGGTTGGACGTTACATTTCAGCGGAACTACGAATTGTGGACATCGGTGCATTGCCAACGATCAGCCATGCAAGAACAACAACAGCAACTGCTGGAATGGGATTCATGGCAGCGGTGGAACACTAAGAGGGAGCGGGATCTGCAGCGATGGGGCCTACTTCAGCATCAGATTCGAGTACAGCATCATCCCAGCACGCCACACGTGCAGCAGCACCAGCACCAAGCTCACGTGTCTTCTGATCCCTACGCGAATCAGCTCAAGCGCGAATATCAGCCAGATATCGATGACCGCCATGCAACAGAGCCATCTCCACACTGGTGCTTCTTTCAGCGGAACGATATAGGTGGCACTTTCTATGGAACCGACGACGAAGGATTTTCTCCAAGCAATCAGCGACAGTTTTACGTGTATGGATCACGTGATCACCGTGCCAGCGCCTTCTCTTCTTCGATCAAAGAACCGCACGCTTATCAATCCTCGCACGATATTCGATATCCGCCATTTTCTACGTCTTCTCGTTACCGAATGACGTCATGCGAACACACTGACGTGCATGCAAGCTGGAATAGGTCCATTGATGCAGGCTGGAATGGGTCCATTGATGCAAGCTGGAATGGGTCTGTTGATTGTGATCGCACTTCCACCCACGCGGCGTGTTCATTCATCAACGACCACTGGCCGAACGAATCTACCTTCGGACAGGATCTTCAGCCTTCAAATTCGGAACATCTGCCATTCTTTGACCTAACGTTTACCGACGGCATTCACGCAATGAATGAGAGTTTTGTGGAGTATGAGGACCGAATGCAGTTTGTTCCGAAGCCATCTTGTAGTTATGCACCAAATCCGAGTCTGTTTTGTCGGGGGTTTTCTACCGACGAGGTAGAGTATTCGCGAAATCTTCCGTCCACAGCGAAAAGCGAGCATGATGCGTTCTACATCTCGCATCAACCCTCGTCTTTGCTGGCATTTTATTCACCGTCTCAGCAGAATTTCTTTATAGCTGAATCGCAGCACAGGCTCTGTCTCAATGATAGCTTGTATAGCAATGCATCGCCACCTCAGAACGGATACTGCCATGCGCTCTCGCCAACTAGCGATTCGCGTCCATTTTTGCATGGAGGGAGATCATATGATGGGAAGCTTCGCAGTGACGGAACTCAGTTCTCGGAGAATGCAATTCAATTCGAGCAAACCGACGTTGCATCCGTACCCTTGTCAAGAACTGATCTTAACAACAACTATTGCTACCCAGCACGAGCGGCAGAAGGACTCGCCTTTCTTGATTCACAGCCCGTCACCACTAGCGCCAACCAGCTTCCGCATTCGTTCAACCTTCAGTCAACACCGCTGATGCATGCTGCTGCAGCGTCAGCATTTCATGTCAAGATTGAAGACCGGCCTAAAGAAAACCAGCCCAAACAACACCGGTCCAAACAAAACCATCACAAACAAGACCAGCCGAAACAAATCCAGCCGAAACAAGACCAGTCCAAACAAGACCAGTCCAAACAAGACCAGTCCAAACAAGACCAGTCCAAACAAGACCAGTCCAA
>JAQIWG010005462.1:0-14507 GCA_034695025.1 Chamaedrilus cognettii | reverse complement strand
GGCATTCAATCATTTGCCATTTTTTACTTCAACACTCTCAGGTACACGGTGGGAACGGCGGCTTGCACAGCGCACGCACAGGTTGGGTTCAATGCGGGAGACGGTAAAAGGTTTTTTGTGTTGCCATCCTCTAACTCAGCAGGCATCGCTCAAGTCGCTCTGACCAACAGCAACATCGGCGTTCCCGGCAAGTGGATGTTTACCATCGACGGCTCAGACATCTCTGAAGGCTGCAACGCACGAGGTCTTCTGGAGATCTATCCGAGAAAGATGCTCTACTTCGGAAACCACGAGATAACGATCAGCGGACCGTGCATGAGCAATCTGCAAACAGAGGTAAATGTGACTTTCGGAAATATTGAAATCAAGTGCAATGTAACCCAGACGCAACAGGTGCAATGCGTCGCTCCGCTATTTTCAAAACTCGGAAACAACGAGGTCACTCTGGTCTACAACAACATCACGTATCGCAGCTTTGTTTCGATCGTCGACATGAACGACAAAATTTGCGGCCACGGCCACGTTGCCACAAAAGAAACAGGAGATCCAAATGAAAATTTCTCGATCCGCTGGAATGCAAGCGCTGCTTGTGGAAGTAATGGATATATTACTCTCAAGGGTTTCCAGATAGACTACATCCTTGATGTCACGGGAGATATTTTGCGCGAAGAAGCAGAACCTCTTGACTACGGAGAAGTTCCAAATAGTGGCAGTTATGAGATACGTCCAAAATACATCAACAGAGAACCTACCATCAGCTTCATCCGGAAAATTTCTCTGGCCGGCTATTGCACGGGCAGTGATCACTTGATTCCGATCGCAAGAAAAATCTACTTTGGCAGCAGAGCGCTCGGCATTCGTCATTGTATCTACTGGCACGGACAGCAGCCATCGGCGACCGGCATAAGTGACATTGTTGACGAAGTATCCCGAAGAAATCCTTGCCCACCCGGAGTAGCGGCCGACTTTCCACTGATCAACGGAAACTTCGCACTGGACGAGAGCTGCAATCCATCCGATGCAGACTCGTGCGCCTTCTATCACCCCAACGCGAAGGCTTGCTACCGCAGCACGAGTAACGTCAGTCAGAGAGTCACTCAGTGCTGCTACGACAGCTCGCTTAGACTCATTCTTGGCCCTCCGCACGGCGGCGCGCTCACATTTGCCGATCCAAGTGTTTCCTTGACAAGTTACTTCCGGCAAGACGTCATCCCCTTCATGACCTGCTGCAAATTTGGCAACATCACCTGTGGCGAATATTACGAAAAGCGTCCGTCTATTGACTCCCGCTTCTTTCAACCGCCCGCTACTGGCAACGGCGGGGGGGATCCACACTTCACGACGTTAGACGGGACATCCTATACGTTTAACCCCGTCGGAGAATTTACTTACCTCGAGACTGGAGATGATGTGATTCAAGCACGAATAACGCAATTTGTTGACAGTTCCGGAAATCGAAAGTTGGCCTGCTATTTCGCTGCATTCGCAATTAAAAGCGGGGAATCTGACACGGTCCAAGTTGAGCTCAGCTCCGTTAAACAATTTTCCTTCCGCGTCAATGGGCAAACGGTTACCCTAGAATCGGGTCTTTGGCGTTTCGATGGAATTTCTGTTAACTACATCAATAACTCAACCGTCGTGATTCAAGTAACATCGGGTATCACCCTCGAAATCCAGATCATCGGCGGCGTTTTCGGTGCAATTGTTCAACTCCCCGGTTCGGCGAAGGGTCAAGTCAACGGACTGATTGGAAACTGGGACGATGACACAGAAAATGACTTTCAACTTCCCAACGGTACTCACATTCCCATCAATTCATCTTCCTCTGATATTCACGCAAAATTCGGCATGACCTGGTCAACAGACGCCAACAGCTCACTCTTTACTTACCCGACTGGCTTAGCGTGGTCGGACTACCAGAACCGGATCTTTATTCCAAGTTTCGCAACGCCACCCGATAACCCGCAGTGTCAAGGCGACAGCGATTGCAACTACGACGCCAGCGTAACCGGTGACATCAGCGTCGGGCTGAGCAACATTGCAGTGAAACAGCGAGCTGCCGAAATAGTTAGGATCAATGAAGAAGTGTCCACTTACTGCCCGGCAACCGTTGGCGTGGCCAACGGTCAGGTCACAGTTGAAGAATCCGGTTCATCGACAAGCTACAGCGTTGAATGCGACACAGGCTTCACGTTAAAGGGCAAGCAGAAAGTGACGTGCGTCAGCGGAAACTATGACGCGATCGGCGTTTGTGTGTCTGCGGAAGACGACACGCAGACGACACTTATGGCCAACTCGTCAGAAGAGCCTGACAGATCGTCAGCGTACAAGACTCCGCCCAGAACGTCGGCACTGATCACGATCGTGCTCGCTGCAAGCGTTCTACGCTATCTGATGCAGTTCGGCTAAGAGATCTGCTGCAGAGATTTCATAGAAACTTCAATGTTAACTTTCACTTACCAAATCGACGCCAATACAACAAGCTACTTTTTGCAGCTAGCTTCGCAAGCTTAGTAATTTTGAATTTAACCAAAATAAGATTATAATGTAGTTGTGATGATAATCAGTAATTATATTTACAATAACTCATACGCGTCTTGATTTTGTTTTGATTTTGTTTTTAAAGAATGACATATTTTAAGCATGGTATGCAGACGAACTATTCTTAAATGTTTTACAATTTAAGTTTAAGTGTTTTCGTTGGCTAATTTACTGATTAATTAGAGAAGGAATGCATAATCTATAGAAAATGATCAATATTCATCTAATACCTACCTTAAAAATTGACTTCAATAAATTTTGATCATGTACTTTTTTCAAATGTTGGCTTACGTTTAGACGCTGCGAGTCTAATTAACTCAAATAAACATTATGGCCCACTTACTACTAGCCACTGAAACTCTCATTGTTTAAATTGGCCCGTTATTTTTCTTCATGAATAGCCACTTGAAATTTTTTAATGGTTTTTAATATTATCGGTATATTGGTTTATTTGTTTAATTAGTTAAAACCATTATGAAGCGCTAAATTATTATCATTTTGCACATTTTAAATATTACTATGCGATAAATCTGAGTCTGAAGTAGTACATACAGAATATCTCATCGTTTCTTTTAAACTGAATTTTAAAATAAAGTAGATAAAATTGAATTGCAGAAAAGCTGATGCGATTTTCTAAATTCTGATTGCAGATTTGAATTCCCCAAATTCAATGATGCGATGATTTGATGATAATACGTGATTTACGCCTTCGCCTTACACCTTACGCCTGATTAAAGCTTTAGGCCCCTACTCTGTGCTGCCAAACTTTGAAAAATATTGACTTCCAAACTGTTGTCTATTAAATTTAAGTAGTTCACCTCAACACGCCTTCATGAAGATGACGGTAGACAATGCAACGGCCTAAGTTATAGATAGCCTAACAAGCGAAGTTGTTATCCCGTCGTAAAACCGTACGAAAATAGCTTCATATATTTCATGTGCTTTAGGTTAAACATGTAGAATGTGGGAAAAATAAACGTACATGTAATTTAATAGTTCTATGTGGCATCACTATTCACAACTGTGGAATACCTGTACATTGTTATTTCATTTGTCTACTGCATTCAATGAACAGGCCTAATTCTAGTTTAAAATACCATAGTATGAGAGTATCACGATTTGAACATTAGATTTTGTCACAAAAATCATGTAATTTGCATATAAATTTATTGTCATCGTAGATATCTAAGTCGTAGATTATGGGTTATTGGGTCATTCGTCCCTCAAGTTTCTAAATCAAGGGCAGTTCTTCAATTGGAAATTATAAGCTAAATCAACAGCGCGATTCTGCGGTATGCAAAATAAATAATTGTCATTTCATGATGGTTCATTACGTGCGTAATAACTTCTGTATCAGAAATGAAAAATGGTTGTTCTGATATATTGTTGCCAATTAGCTCAGAACTAAATAAATCGAGCCAAGTAACTAGACATTATATTGATTGATGTGAATATTGTGGATCGCCGAAATGTAGGCTATTGCCTAGGTCACTGCGTAATAACGACTACGGCTGCAGCAGCAGACGACGCAGCACGCCTGCAGCGAGAACGATCGTGAACAACGCTGACGTCATGGGCGAAGTCTTGTGCGCTGACGAGCTGTCTCCCGCAGACAAGCAGACGCCGATCGCGTCATACTGTCCGTTGACGCACGTCACTTTCTCATTGCCCGTCAACTTGAAGCCGCTGTTGCACGTAACGCTGTAGCTCACCTTGGATGCGCTGGTGACGTCAACGGCGACTTGACCGTTAACTACGCCGACCGTTGCCGGACAGTAAGTAGCCATTTCTTCGTTGAAGTTTTCGATTTCTGCGACTCTTTCCTTTACGGCCACGTTGCTGAGTGCGACGTTGATGTCACCGGTTACCATCGCGTCGTAGTTGCATTCTTTGTCACCATGGCAAGCTGGGTTTTCAGGTGGAACAGTGAAAATAGGAATGAAGGAGCTATTTTGAAAATCAGACCACGCAAGGTTTGTTGGATAAGTAAACAGGGAGCTTGTATTTGTGGTGGACCAGGCCATGCCGAACTTGTCATGAATATCGGCGGGCGATGAGTTGATGGGAATGATGGTACCGTCAGGAAGTTGAAAGTCGTTCTCAGTCATGTCGTCCCAGTTTCCTAGCAGACCGCTGACTTTTCCCTTTGCTGATGCCGGGAGAGATACAATTGCGTTCAGCACTCCACCCAATATCTGGATTTCGATTCCGATACCCGAATCGGTTTGTATCACAACGGTGGCGTTGTTTTGATAGTCGAGTGATATCCCGCCAAAGGCCCAGCGGTCGTATTCTAAAGCAACTGATTGTCCATTAATTCGAAAGGCAAACAGTCGCACGGAGTTCAGCTCTACTTGCACTCTAATGGATTGTCCGCTTTTTATCACAAACGCTGAGAAGTAGCAGGCTTGCTTCCGTTCTCCAAGATGATCGACGTACTGGGCTAATCGCGCTTGAATGACGTCATTTCCGGCTATGAGGTAGTCAAACTCTCCGATGGGGTTGAACGTGTACGATGTGCCATCTAGTGTCGAGAAATGCGGATCCCCTCCTCCGTTTCCATTTCCGGGAGGTCTAAATAGGCGAGAATCGATCGATGGGCGCTTCTCGTAGTATCTTTGACAAGAACCCAAGGAACTGAACTTGCAGCAAGTCATGTACGGAATCATGTCGTGTATTGTGTGATCGGTCATGGATGCAGTTGGGTCCGCGAATGCCAGAGCGCCGCCGCCGGGAGGACCGAGCACCAGCAGCTGCTTGCTGTCGTAGCAGCACTGAGTGACTCTCTGATTGACGTTACTCATGCTTCGGTAGCAGGCCACTGCGCTCGGGTGGTAGAATGTGCACAATTGTGGATTGGTGGGATTGCAAGTCCCGTCCATCGCAAAGTTTCCCGTTGTTTGCGGATAATCGGCCGTAACTCCGGGTGCACAGGGATTTCGCTGGGACACTTCTTCTACGATGTTCGTCATGGCAGTAGCTGAAGGTTGCTGACTGTGCCACTGGACACAATGTGAAGAGCTGAGTGCTAAACTGGCAATGTAGATTATTCTCGCGATTGGAATTGCAGATGAAAATGTACTATTACTACCCGTGCAGTACCCGGCCAATGAAATGCGTCTAATAAATTGTGTCGACGACCTGTCTATTACTTTTGGTTGTAGTACGGCCACTCCATTGTTCGGTAACTCTTCGTAGTCGAGTTTTTCGACTTGTTCTGAGAGAATGTTTCCGACGCTATCCAGGATATAGTCCATCTGAAAGCCTTTAAACTGTATTTTATCATTTATTTTGGCGCAACTCTGACTCGCAGCCCAGTTGAGTGTGAAAGCAGAGTCTGGATCTGACGTCTCTTTCGTGTCTATCTGTCCATCGCCGACGATCTTGTCGTCGATATCCACAACCACGACAAAGCTTCGATATACGATGTTATTGTTGGTCAGAATGACTTCGTTATTGCCGAGCCTTGTCAAAAGTGGGGCCATGCATTTAACTTGTTGCGCAGAACTGACTTGGCATTCCACCTGAACGCCCCCAAATGTGACGTTGACTGTTGATTGAGCTCCGTTGAAGCATGGTCCGCCGACGAAAATATCTTGTCTACCAAAGTGCAGAAGTTTTCTCGGGTAGATTTCCAGGAGTCCTCGATCGTTGCAGCCCTCGGCTATGTCTGAGCCGTCGACGGTGAACATCCACTTTCCACGTATGCCGACGTTGCTGTTGGTGAGAGCGAACTGGGCGACGTTGTGCGTGTTGGAAGAAGGCATCAGGTAGAACCTCTTTCCATCCCCTGCATTGAATCCAACTTGCGCAAACGCTATGCAGCTCTGCTGCGTTACAGGATACATCAGTGAGTTAAACTTGAAAATTACAAACGATTGAATTCCGTTGCTAGTCAGAATGGTTTGATAAGTGAGTGTATCATTGCAAGAATGACAGCTGTTTCGATTGCATGCGTAACCGGAAACGTGATCAAATGTGACAACAAGGGCCCATCGGCTGACAAAAGAGCGGTGTTCAACGAAGTGAGATCGAATATCATCCGTTATTTTGTCGAGAAGTGCCGGAAGCACGGACTCGCGAAAATGAACGTCTCCGCCATTACCGGGATGACTGTCAACCCAGTATGATGCGATCGAGCGAGAACCATTCAATGGAAACGGTCTAGGCACAAAGCTGCTATCACCTTGTCCAAAATTGATCTGACCGTTTGTGCTGATGTGGACTTGCCTGTAGTTAGAATCGAAAAACGGAAAATCAAATTGAATTGGAATTGGTATTGACACATCATCTTGGCGTGGCAGTTGCGAGTCTCCAGCCGAACTTCCGTACGGATAAAAATCAGAGGTTGGAACCTGGCCTGCTGTGAGAGCCATCTGCAGTTGAAGCAGCAGCAGCACTGGCGGCCACGACATTTTGGCCTCTGTAACATGAATGATAGCATACGTCAAATCAATAACGTTTGTACCAAATAGTACGGAGCGGTTAGCGGCGAAAGAGACATACACAGTGGCCGTACTAGGTCTTGCGGCGCTCGGGGGTATGATCCGCGAAAGGAACCCCCTTTCAAATTGGACTGCAAATCCACAGTTGTTTTCGCTTTCGGAATTCAGTGGGACGAAATACGCTTTAAGTTTTTTGCGACCATTCACTATAGTGCTCTTAAATTAAAATGCTATGTCTCTTAGCGTAGGCCTACTCATGTTAAAACGATAAATGAGGCCCCAGATGAGAGAAGCGCCCCCCAGCTTAAAGTGCCCGCACACCCTTCGATCAAAACGAAGAAAGTCTTGTTGTTAAGGACAATAGTCTATAAAGAGTTCGTTGAGCCGCCGACTGCTTGCGGTCGTTTGTCTTTGCGCGCAAGACCTGACGTCATCATTCTTTTGTTAAGGTCACAGTGACCTTAACGACGAAGGCTAGCGTTCGCTAGACCGACAGCGAGCATACCTAGCGGTCCCGAGCCTATTCTCTCAAACAAACGCCACGGTAAACTACCTTCGTTTTGAATGAAAGGTGTGCGGGCACTTGTAGGCTCCCTGCATCACTCATGTCCCCCCCCCCCACTCCCCGCTGTTCATGACGCAAAATAAATCATTCACCAATGTCTAAAACGTAGGCCTTGAAATGCATCAACTAAAAATTTAATGACATACAAACCGTTCCAGTTTTTCGACGCCGTGCTGTATAGGGCCAAGAAATTGTCGCTATGAAATATTCCACAGAGCTGCTTCGCTCGTCCTTTAATAGCAAGTGATAGTCAAGACACTTCAGTCTGATTAAGTTGAGCGCAATCTCCAACAAAGGAGGTCATGAGCTCAGGAAGGCATAAGCCCCCCTCTCTCTAAATGGATGGCTAAGGCCGTTCGCATTTAAAACGTTTTTCTTTTGCGATCGGAGCTAAGTTATTTTACATGTATGTCATATCGCCTATGTGCCTATGTGCCATGATCATAGCACATAGCCTCTGTAATAATTGATGGTATAGCCCCCGCTGACAAAAATGGAGCCCTAATGATGCGATATACATGTAGATAGCAGTTATTGCATAATTTTAATCAGAATAGGCTAATAAAGGTTTACAATTTTGACAACATCTTTTAAAAAGTTTTATATTACCATCACCCCCCCTCTCGTGACACAATTAAGAATACAGCTGGTGAATTTCAAACTAATGACGTCCTGTTGTAAATTATGCAGTACAGTAACTTTTAGAACACAACATCAATACACCGTGGTTCAGAAAAACAACAAGACGCTGGATCATTTCAAGTCCACGGTGTCAGGATTGCGTTAGAGTTGAGTTAACGTTTGACAAGTTAGATTCACACTGATATTCGACATTTTTGCTGTTGTTTGTCTGTTTTGACATTATAATATTATTCCGAATGTAAATATGAATGTCAGTCTAACTTGTCGATCGTTAACTCAATTCTTAACTCAATCCTAACACCGTGGACTTGAAATGACCCACTGACTACACGGCTGTAAGTCGGTCAATGTCGATTTTTTTAATCCTTTTGCCGCGAAGTCTTTATCCAAAGTCCTTATCGAGGATGTGGCAGACAAATTTAGACCGCCTTGCCATATGACTCACGACGTTACCATAACTTACCACAACGCTTTGCCATCTAGCTAGTAAATAGCACAGTCGAAACTCATGCAACAGTGGGATGACGCGTGGAGATAGGTTAACTCTTTAAAGCGACAGTATAGCATATGAAAAACCAATTCTGATATGAGCGTAGCATTATCATAGTTTTTGTGTCGCTGTGCCCCTCTGTTCTTTTCCGAAAAGTGCACGCTAATTTTCCGACAACCTGTAGAGTGCATATCATATGACGGCTGCTGCGATCACCGCATCTCATTAATAGCGTGCGCTGCTTCCGTTTAGCGAAGAGAAATGTCAATTTGAAGGCGATTAGTCTAGAAATTATCGAGAGCGAACTTATTTCACGTTTAAATTGAATTACGCAATCTATTATTAATTAGGCGTATCGAACGTGGACGACAACGGAGAAATGCTACAACACAGCGCGGGCTGACGGAGGCCAGCACGAAGAATTTAACACCGACTACCGGATTCAATTAATAATGTTATCTTTAACTCCGCAGGTAGGTCTATTAATCAAAGAAACTCAATGCCGCAATCCGAGTTATAATTCGCGACTGATTGTTGTACCGCAGCGTCATCTATAATTCGCGCGCGATAACGCGTGATCGGCACTCGGGCATAATTAAGTCGCCAACTATTTGACAGCCAGTTGTATGAGATTGACAAAAGTCTATTTTATACAACTGTATGATGTTAATGCTATAAAAATACAATGTTAATTTCAACACTCATTTTAATTCATTTTAATGCTAATTTTTAAATATAAATGCTAAATGTTAATTTCTATGGACTAATCTGAGCATGTAGCCTAGTTTCATCATGTATTTTGTCATTCTTGGTTTTGACTTCGATCTCTTTGGCTTTCCGTCTTAGATCTCAGATCCAACAAGGAAACCACCCGGCAGATCTAACAGCTAAACACACTCTCCTAATAATGCTCAGATATTGTACTGAGGTGCTTTAATGTCTTTGGTGTGTCTGCTACATTACGTATTTTTATTTCTGCATATTTTTTATCATTATTACACTGTTTGAGTTATATGACTGTTTATATGCAAAAAATAAAGAAATTGCAGAACTATTGTAAATAGCACCGTTGATATGAGGACTCATTGCACCTACTGACTTGACTTGAGGTCTGAAAGCATCTATTTCGACATTGGGCTACATGTAGCACGTTTGTAGGAGAAAGGGGAGAAAGGGCTTGTGCTCCCTTAAAAGTTTTTCTGTGCAGATTAGCACTCAAAGAATATATTTGACTTAGGCTAGTAGCTTTTAGGAATGCTATACTTCCCTACTATACTCTACCCTCCGCTTTGTTTTTTTCAGTTTATACGCCTTGCAAACGGGAAAATAAATAATTGACTTGCAGCCCAGAGTTCCCCAGGCGAGTTGTAAGCACAGTTGTGAAGTTCAAACTTATCGAACTTTATTTTTCGGAATAAAGTTCGAACTTAATCGAACTTTATTCTGGATGAAAACTCGATAAGTTCCATAAAGTTGTATAAAATTTCTTGCGTTCAAATGCCTATAATAATGTGGGAAGAATATAATGTAATGTACCTAATGTAATGTACAAATGTATTACGTAATGCATTATTGTTTAATACCTCATTACGTAATTCGTTATTGCATAATACATAATACGTTAATTTCATCTCTTAGAAAATGTATCGAACTTTTCGAACTTTATCGAAATTCACAGAAACTTCTTCGAACTTCACAACTATGGTCGTAAAAGGTCACTGAAGAATGAAAGCGGATCTGTGCGGCTCTCTTGCACAGAACCGACGTATAATAGCATGTTCACACGGTCCTTGAGCTACAAACCCCCTTTCCTTGCCTTTTGCATGCAGAAGAAACGATGTCTCATTTTATAGGTTGAGTCGTTGTTTACAAAATTTCAGATCAATCTGATAATTTTTGGCCTAGCAATGTCAACGTTTTCAGTGTTCTCACTGTTATCGGGACGCGGCGCATATTAAAACAAACAACGTTTGAACGCAATTCATGATACATCGATTAAAGTTGAAAAAACAAGTTTTAAAACAAACAAATTAAAATCTACTAAACATTTAAAATCAACACTATGGTTTATAAATTTATTACCAAACGATTGGCAGGTACTAGTTTAATTGTATTACTTTATCATTACAGTAAATGATTTGATAAGTAGTGGTTTAATTGCAGTGCCATATTCTATAGTAGCAAGAAATCGATTCATAGTAAACGTACGACGCAAAGTGCTACGAACTTTTGATTCTACGCCATAAAAAATACATTCGAACCATTGGGTGTTACTGACGGCTCTGAAACGCTGGTCCTCGAGGTGGAGCTACAGTGTCAAGGCTACTCATTTATTGGGGCCAGTGGCCAAAGCTGGGACCGCGGGACGAAGGTCACGTGGAATTTGAATGCAGGCCCAAGTAGGTTACTAGGTTAACTTGGTTGATTGACAAAGTCACGACCTCAGTCTACCCAATCACAAGCTACTTCTAATTTATTAGCACATGCATCATCGCCCTCATTGGACTTACGATTCTGAAATTAATATGCATAGTCCATTATATTTAATGTCAATGATTCGAACGCATAAATCCTTTATTTAGAACGACATTAAAGAAACAATTAGGTGATGAGTCTGTTGTTAATTTGTTGTAGAATAGATCTGTGTTAATAGGTCATGCACGACAGTCACAGAGCCAGCGAATGCGAAGTTTGAATGTTTCAATCTGCTAATTAAATTACTTCGCGTGACAGACATTCATTCTTTTTAATTGACGAAATAGGTATTGACATGTTGATGCGAAGCCACTATCACCGTCACAACGTGACAATATTGCTCACAAGTCAGGCAAATACATATTATTATATTAGATATTATTTATATTATATTGCATTAGGGCGAAGAATTTTGGGCTATAGGGAAGAAGAAAAGTTGAAACCGATACAAAGCGGAAAGGAAGCCTAGCGGTGGAAGGTGGTGGTATGGTCCGTATAGAACATGGTATAGCATAACTTTTACCAAGATGGAAATATACACAGACATATTCAATAACGATTCATATCAAAACATATTTTGCACATTTCCACCGCAGCACCCAGAACTTGAAACTCGCACCTCTAGTACTTTTTGAAATGGGACCCAGTTGAATTCAAACACCTGCATATTTTGCACTTCAATGTGAGGAGTTACCTGAAGGTCTCTCGGCTCCTGATACTCCTCGTGCGGTCAGATCAAGCGAGGGCGTGTGCCCCTCGCTGAGATCTTCAACTATGCTGCAAGGAAAATAGAAGAGAAAAACTGAAATGACGATGAAGGTGAATCGTTAGTATTCAGGTATAGGTCAGTCCATTAAACAAATTAATTTTGAACAAAAACTCAATATCACTGTGAACGGCAATTGAATGCAACTTCATCTATGATTCATAGACGCACAACGTGAATTAACCTCTTTCTGAACAAAAGCCCACTCACGCTGTGCATCGTCGCGACACGCGACCACAGGACACTTAGGGCTGGTTTCTCCAACACGGATTAAATGATGGTTCAGGATTTAGCCTATGCAAAATAGCGGATTAAATCCTGAACCACCATTTAATTCGTGTCGGAGAAAAAAAACCGCAAGTTTTTACGCCGTTGTTAGGCCCAGGCGCGGCTCAACGTTGAAGATGAGTGGGGTTGCATCCTCTTTACCCGACGATTCTAATTTTCAACTGTTTATTATGCGTCGCAGTCTGTGTTAGAAGATGAACAGAGACCCATTAGAATCGTAGATCATAATCAAGCATGTCGCCGTGTGCGCCCACAGTTCTCGCCCTGGCCGCTCTGCTGACGGTGGCGCTCCTACAACACCGAGTAGTCACCATGCTACAGTGTGGGTCGCAATCGTTTAACCTTGTCAAGACGTACTACGGTCAGCCCCTCTGTCCCATTCAACAGTCCGACCTCACTGGGGAGAATTCTGGGCCAATCAGCGACTGCCTCTCGCTGTGTCTTCAGCACAGCTGTCTCTCGTACAGCTATCACGAGGACACGACCAACTGCGAACTGTACTTGACTCTACCGACCTACTTCGAACCTGTCGACAACTGCTTCAACTTCTTGGAAAGTGATCGCTGCTGCTTTATATGTATCGAATTGTAGTAATCCCGATTAAAACTGTAAAACGTGAAGCATTTGCTGCATGTTATTTTCGCGGTTTTGTCTCTCATAAATTTTTTCTGCACTTAATTTTCACGTTTTTGAGGCCTGCCCAGTACATTATATATGCAGCCTTAGCTAGGCTGCAGAAGCCTATATAAGGCTTCTGCAGCTTTATTTTGACGAATGTAATTTTGACGAGTTTGACGGATTCTCGAAATTCTCAAAATTTACATGCACGCGAAAAAAATTATGTTTTAGAGCATCTTTATTTCAGCAAAAGAGCAATAAACGATAATAAGAAGAATCGATAAAATGAATAAGGAATTATACAAAGGGCCTAATTATCAAACCAGTCGGCATACAATTATGCTAATATAGTAAAATTTAACACTACTAATTATAGGCCCATATGGTTCTTAGCGAAAGGCACTGGAATGACTGTCTAGTTTTTTTACGACGCTGGTGAAGAAATAAGATAGTTTGCATTTTGTTTTAGGATGAGTTGTACACAAACCTCGTTGGTAAGTTCTTTTAATTCTCACACTGTAGGCCTACAGTTTAGAGCGATACAGAATGCAATCTACTATGTTGATCTAGATCTAGGTATGCAGATCTACTATGGTGTCGGTGGTGGTGGTGCAGCTAGCCTGCTCTGGTGTCGGTGGTGGTGGTGCAGCTAGCCTGCTCTGGTGTCGGTGGCGGTGGTGCAGCTAGCCTGCTCTCGTGTCGGTGGTGGTGGTGCAGCTAGCCTGCTATGGTACGGTGTCGTTTGTATCAATGCTCTTTTCTTTTCGTCTGAGCCAATGATTTCTACTGTGCACATGCTACATGTGTATAGGCTAATAATTATTGCATATACCGGATATAAAACTAAATTGATTTGCATTCAATCAAACAAGACCCAATTAAAAACTATAGATCTGCAGAATACACTTCCAAACAAAGAACATGTCAACCTAGCTAATATACTTCTACTATGTATCCCTCTGTTTGTTAGTTTTTTCCATAATTAATAACTCGTGGACTAAAAACATTTATTGCCGGGCAACCTCACATTTCTTTTTAGATTTTAAGTATCACCACACCCAAACATTTCAGAAACGAGGAAGATTAGGGAAACCCCCAAAATTTTGGGATTTGAGGAGAAATGTGAAAATGCTTTGATGAAGGAGGCGTTTCTCCCGCCACGGTGCAGAGTTTCCACTAAAAAAGATAAGATATATATCAGATTCTTTTAAGACAATGCTAAGAAACAGATATTGGATTCTATAGACATTCCTTTGTTCCCTTGTCTATCTTTACCTTGGCTTAGAACGGAATTTAACGGCAGCCCTTAACTGCCAAAAAGATTATTCAAAGAAACTGGCAAATATTAGTATATTTAGCAAATTAAAAAACATTTGCACAAAAAATGACTTTAGTTTGAATTCAGTGTTAACAGATTTCTTTTGGCTCGATATCTATGAGACGTCATGTTAATTTAATAACATTATCTATTAATTTCATAAACTAAACAAAAAGCTTTTTTTAATGGCAGTTAAGGGCTGACGTTGAATTTCTTCCTAAGCTAAGGTAAAGGTAAAGGTGGGAAGAAAGGAACGACTATATAAAATGCACTCTAAGGCTAAGTTTTTCCATCAAGTGTTAAAATTTAATCCGAGGTCATGACGTCATCACACCCAATGAGCGCGCTGAACGCTTGAT
>JAQIWG010005461.1:0-14508 GCA_034695025.1 Chamaedrilus cognettii | reverse complement strand
CAACCCCCCCCCCCCCCCCCCCCCCCCAGTCCGCCGATCCAATCTGCGCCGCCGCCCCACCGCCGTCCATTCGCGTCCAGCGCTGTTTTCAAAGTAAAACCCTATCGAGCAGAAACGAAATTATTTCAAATCCCGGCCGACGCGACTCTTCCTGATTCGGCTCGACAGCCCCGGCGATGGCAGGAGGAGGGGTGGGGGGTGGTGAGGGGGGGGGGTTGAGTTGGGAGGCAGGAAGGGAATTGACGAGATGGAAATGAAAACGGACGGGAAGGGAGAAAGTGAAGCATGGGAGACAGAGAGAGAGAGAGAGAGAGCGCTGCGTTATATTTGGGGGTGCACTTAAACTTAGGCTGATTGAAATCACAATAAAAAACCTAGTTATTTGAACCATAACGCGTCCATCTTTCAATTTTCTACACAAACAATTCTGTAATGATTTGCCAGTTGACGCACGGCGTTACTCAAAGGCCGACGCGCGTATAAACCGCGTGTCCGTGCACACGTCAAGCAGAGGCTATCATTGGGAGAGAAGATTTATACAAAACGTACGAACTTATTTAAAGAACTCTGCATCTCTAACACACAATCATGAACGGCCTATCATCGTCTACTATTTATATAGCTATTGCAATGCAAAACTTTACAATAAATGCCATTAGACATTTTAAACGGAGAATGAGATCCATTACTATAGGTAGTCGAGTATCAATACGACGGTTTAATCGCATAAAAACTGAGAAAGCCGCGACCTCTACCCTCCACTTACAATGGCGTCCGTCTCCGTGACCCCTGACCCCGGTCACGAGGTCAGAGAGGGTGAACCAGTGCGAGCTTTTCTTGAAAACAACGACTAACTTTGCCGAATTTTCTCTGCATCATGCGCCTCACGCATGTGGTGCGCGGTGGGCACATCGCGCGATGACGTGAGGGGGAGGGGGTCCGATGCCCCCTTGCATGCTGCCCCGCACGACATCCGCTCATTTATTAGTCGCCCGTCCCGGCTTCAGATCGATAACGCAGCCGACCAGGGCGCATGGCATTGGTCGAAAAGAGCTACTGGGGGGTCGAATTTTTGGATGCTTCGACACTTTTCGCAGTTTTTTCTTTCTGTTGGAAAAAATTTCACGAGAGGGGAAGAGAATAGGGGGGTGGGCAAGGAACTTTGAGCTTCCCTTATCGCTCTTTCAAATGAATCAGCGACTCAAAGAGGAGATGGGGGACGAAAAATCTTCGAACTGCCGCGTCATGTCAGAATATAAAATACAAAAAAGTCCATACTGCTATAAAGCTATATCTGAATTATTAAGAAATTGATGTAGACAATGAAGCGATAAAGTGGAATCGACAGGGTTCAGCCTTTGAGCATAAGGTTCGCCCTTTGATCTAGGGAAGTTCAGATCCCCACCGGGCTCCCCGAACCTCCACGACAAATCCCCTCCTGCTGCCGACGAGACGGTTCGCTGCAGCAGCAGCAGACGAGAGAAAGCTTTTCTTTTTCTTTTTCTTCAATTCCGCTGAAAGGTCTCGGCCCATTCCTCCCCGCCTCCGCTCTCCCACTCTCCCACTCTTATTATATTCTTTAATTTCTTTTTCCAGCGCGTTGGTCAGCGAGGCTAATACGGCGTGCGATATGCGCGCGGCTTCGAGTTCATTTGTTAGCGAGGCGGCGTGGTGGACTACTACTCGAGACGGGCTGGGATTGAGGCGGAATACTCTATTTTCTCGCGCTAAGTGATCGAGCAGCAATGAGCGGACGCCGGTCGTCCCAGAAATATTTAGGGAGCGCCGGATTGACGAGTTAGTCCCGACGACACGGGGTGAAATGAAGTTACCGGATGGCTGGAGAAGTTTTCAGGAAATAGACTCGAGTTTTCTCTCGAACGAGATTGCAATATAGTAGGCGCGCCGTGCATGATATTTTTTACATGTATGTGCGGCTGTTACGGGATGTTGACACATTTTCGAGTTATTCAATTACTTGTTAGTATAAACATCGTGCATAAACTGCTTCATTTAGGCCTAATTTTTTCGATTTTGTCTATTAAACGTCATTTGTGATACGAAATTTATCCCTTCTATGAGCACCACAAAGTAAACGTGCAGAATGAGACACAAAGACATTACTTATCAAATTTTTATATCTCAATATCACGCGTTCGTTATTTTAATTCTTAAAAATAACAGTAAAATTTATGTTCTGCTTAAACGGATTGGTCGAGGAGAAGTCTATTATGCAGTTTGAAAGTTTTATTATTTGTGAAACGTGGCTAACAATTTAGAACGACTTATGAAAAATATTTCGTATGCGAATGATAACCGTTACCCCATGGACGCAGGCGTGAGGTGCATTTAATATACATTCGCATCATATATCTAATTAATTTATTAAATGATGCCGCATAGATAATATTACTTGTAAAACTCCGAATATCATCAGTTCATGCATAAATTTCAATAAATTAGCTAGGCCTATCTTATCAATGCTCTATCGACCTTTGTTGTTGTGTGTCCTTCTTATATTTTTCTGCGTACTATCAAGCTATTATTTGGCTGTAACCGAATAGCCGGCGAAAACTAATTAAACTTGTCGTAGCATTAGGCCTACGTGAGATACATATTTTAAAACTCTGCGCTACACCGCGATTCGTTGAATATAAATGGCTATATTTCTAGGCAGTCCGTGGTCCATACGGGTCCGACTAAATACCAAGCCCATCCCTGAAATTTTAAGCCGCAGTTTCGTTGCAACAAATCCGCAGCACGACTCTGATTTAATTCTCGTCCTTGATATTGCGCGCAGGCCGCCTCGACACGCACACAGCATCGAGTCCCTTGGTCGGTGATTGCGTGAAGCTCTAATCTACGCCAGGCATCGGCTAGAGGGCGGCACAAAGGAGCGGTCGGGACGTCTAATTACAGAGAGTCAAACTCGACGCGACATCGGACGGTATTAGTCGCGGTTCTATGCGTGGCGGGGACACTTCTTGAAGACGCAGGGAGGATGCAGTCTTCCATGTTATCGTTCGAATCTCTCATGCATCGAGAAAAGGAGTAAAGCAGGGATCAATATTTTAGAGGAAGAGTGAGTATCTCAGAAGTAACGAACCCTTCAATGCGTCCTCAATAAAGGTCCGATTTTTTGTAGCCACGGTTGAATTATACGATATTGAGTACGATTCGCTATTTAATTCCGTGCCAGTCGATTTCTATGCTACTGGGCGTCAGGAAAATGATCCATCCTGTTTGAAGATCGAATTGCGGCCCACTATAAGCCTGATATTGGATTGAAAAATAAGATCGCTAAGATAAAATTAGAAGGAATAATTGTGCGCCCTGCGCAACTCACACCAAATTTGCACATGCTGCATGTATTACATCCTTGAAAAAAAATGACGGAGGGTGGTGGGAGGAGAGGGGTGTGTAATGATACTCCCCGCCGTTAAAACCAAGAGTGCTCCGCGCACCCGCTGCAGCGCCCACGACGCATCCCAGCGCAGGCGTGCGCAGCAGACAAGACGCGAGAAAGAGAAAGAAGCGGGATAGAAAGAGATCCCTTGGAATCGATTTTCCTTTTAGCTGTGAGCCGCCGAGATTATTTCCTGTTTGCGCGCGATACGAAACCGAATTACGGAATGATTTATACCGGTTGGCGACTTCACCTTTCCCCCCGGTATCTCGGCCGGCCAGTCATCCTCTCAGGCTTTTTCGCAGGATTTTCTTCCAGTGGGGGATCAAATTTGCCAGCGAGGGTGTTGTCAGATTTGGCCTGGCTGCTCCTGACGGGGGGAGGGGGGGGGGAGGCGTGCTGACAGAAAAATTCTCTGGGCTATGCTTCGAAGTACTAATTTTGACACCGTTCTTAACAATGCCTGTCCATCTGCGGACACCATTTATACAATGTAAGAAAGCCTATTTTTACGCTGTGTAAACCGCAAGCTTTACATTTTTTACAGATCAAATAAATAAATAAAATTCAGGGTGAAAAACAACATCCCCTCCCCAATAGGGTCTGAGGTTTGGGGGGTGTCCGTTCGCACTTTGGGGAGTTTTTCCTCCCACTAGGGGGGTTCGGTGAAAATCACTGCATCCTCTCTTCTGGTGTGTAAGACTAGTCTCGCGTGCTGGCGGAGTTCTGAGGGGATTCCCAGTTCGATGTGCTATCATCAAGTGGTCGCATCGCGTATCCCTGAAGACACAATGTATGTAGCCTGCTTCGCATAGGGGAACGCGATATGGAAACGTTTCTGAGATTGAAATTTTATTTTGAGTAGTTTTGTTCTTATCGAAAAAAAAAAAAAATTATTTGAATGTTTAAAGTATAGAAATATCAGCAAACCATTGAATTTTGTATGTAGGTTGCTGTAAGAGTATAGAACATCATATTCATATGAATTAATGTTGAAACATGCATGCCTACCTTTTAAATTAGTGCTAATTGTGAAATGTGCATAGTCAATATGTTTAAATTGACAAAATTATATATTATGTATTAAATTTTTATAAATTAAAATTAATTTACAAAAGCACATTTTAATAGGACCTACTTGTGTTAGCCTCATATGTACGAACCTATAATAATCAGTTAATGGCAGTGTTTTATTTTAAATAGGTAATTTTATATTTTTACTATATTAGATCTATAAACTTGCCGCTCATGCAACTTTAATTTTATATTTCACGCAAAACTGAAGACGCTATAAAAATAAATATCTCTGGCGTAGGCCTATAATTATGAATAAATATTAAGAAATTTTTTGATAATTTTTATGATAAATTTTATGAACAAAATGATGTAGAAATGAATCAATCAAAATTAATATAAAATTTATTGCTTTTTAACTAACTATTATTAAAGTTTATGAATTTTTATTTAAATGTTTCTGAATCATACAAAAATCTTTTTATATCGCGGATCCATCGAATGGCTCGTCAAGATTATTTTGCCTATTTTGCCTTTTTAGTTGCTATTGGAAGTTGTAACAGCAATTAACGTTGGATTGCTATTAACAATTATAACCCAGATCTTATTCGTATTATAAAAAAGAAGAATTTTGGAAATAAACTACTTAATTTTTTGAATTTTTGAAATACAAATTACATTAAGATCTCCGAAGGATGCCAATAATTATAATGCGCAATGTCATAGGCCTAACAATGGGCTCAGTGAAACATTTCGATAAATGTTAGGCTGACACTTAGCAACTGTCTTGCTCTTTAAATATCATTTAAATTTTTTTTTATGAAATTACTTTTCATCTTTCATAGCGAATGAACAAATGTCAATCAGTTGAAACATTGTAGGCCTATCCATAAACTAATTTTGGGCTGTTCTTGTTGTTTGCGGATCGGTTGCGGAATTTTATTGAATTAATTTTAAATTCGACGAGCTAGAATAATAATTGTTGCGGATGCATTTTGAATAGTCTATAGATTCTCTCTATCCCACACTCCGCCGTGGAATAGTAGCGCAGCCTGGCCGCACGTTTAATACGCATTGACGGTCGTGTTATTGCCTCGCGGACTAGCGCCAGAACTTCAGCCGTGGATTAACCAATCAAGTCGAACCTTTTGCTATCCAATTTCGCCGTCAAGTCCCCGGAGGGAAGCGGGGCGGCCGGGCCGGCGTGGACGGGGGGCGGGCGGGATTATTCGGGGCAGGCGAAGCGCCTGGGGCCAGCCCCCAGCGGCGCCGCGCCGACGGCCGAGGATTATGAGTTGATAACGACGCGAAAGTGCGTTGGGACTTTGGGATTACCCGTCTGCGTGTGGATATACACTGTAGAGCGAGCCGCGCGAACAATGTATAGTTGAACGCGTTATAGCGTTGAACTAAGGCTTGCTTACAATACGTCCTATATTATATTGACCAGGCGTGCGATAGTATATGCATCCTAGACCAGGCATGTCATGATAACTACAACGTTGCGATTGGTCGTCTATGTGTGCATTAGTATACGAAGCGAGTCCCTTGAACAGCTTAGTTGAAGTTGAGCGAGTGGTTTATTTGTTGCTCGTATGCATACTATATACTTAGACTATTGTACATGAGACTATTGTCTTAAACCTGACATATATCAAACATCAAATATTATAATTGCGGTATTAAACATAGTTTCGATGTAGACGAAGCATATGATTATTCTATTATTATTTTCTGCGTTATGCCTCGCTGCATGTGTGGATAAAGATGCAGGAAAGATAGTTTTAGCGAAATATTGCTTTCTAACACTGTAGACCGTGAGTGAGTTTCGGACGGAAAATTTAGTACAAAGCTGTAGATATTCATTCCTCCCGGATCCGCCCCTGGGCTATGCCATCGATAATTTGTCCTTAATTTATGCATTATTTTAAATAACAGTTCTGGCCAAGTCTGCAATGCGAAACGCTCTTTTTTTTAGAGAAATGGAGAGTTCGTAAAGAAGGAGATACTGTATTTTATATCCTAATTTAGAAGCAAGAATCTCATATTATTTATTCGCTATATTTATGTTATGTTATGTTATGTTATGTTATGTTATAATATAATAATACTATATAATACCTCATTTTTTATGTTATGTTAAGTTAAGTTAAGTTATGTTATGTTATGTTATGTTATGTTATGTTATGTTATGTTATGTTATGTACTACTTATTGTTAACCTATATGTATGTTGATCTGCTGTGAGCTTCTAAATAAAAAAATAAAAGAACAAATACAAAGAAGCTTGCAAGCTCACACCATCAGACTGACACAGTGACTGTTGACTCATGTTTTGTATAGGCCTACGCTACCAACATAATGACCCAGATACCTTCGCTTTGACTCAATATAGGGAAGAACTAGCATAGTTACCCACTTCCTGCGTATAACCCGGCCCTGCCCGCAACCTGGGATGCATGTCACGAAGGGACGCCAGTGTTCTGAGGCTCGATAACGCTCGCTATCCCCTCCGGGCCTGCAGGATGACAGGGAGAGGCGGCCTCTTTGCTTCCTGCGCGGCCCGCGGGGACGCTGATGGCTTGCGTTGGAAATCTGACTGCAATCTCTTTCGTTGGGTTATCTCTGTGGTTCAGCGTGCTAGCATTCTGCAGCTTGAACGTGAATACAAAGAGCCATTATGCCGGTGTCAGCAGAGGCACATTTAATATAGCTAATACTAAGGAAGGGGCCTATGTATTCCTGCCTCATATGCCTGTATAGGATTATTGACTTCTAAGTGTCTAACTTGCGTGTACATCTATGCCCTATAGCCCATAAATAAAAACGGATACCTTTAATTTAAATAGTGTCAATTATTGTTTTTTTGTGTGGATTTAATTTGTCAGCGGCGCCATTTTATCGCTGATTGTCTTTATTTGTCATGATAGATACCGTATATAGGCTGCACGTGCATAGCCTACACGCTTCTCATAAATTTGATTTTATGCTTTCCTAAATATAACCATCAAATACTATTACACCTATTTGATGCGAGGAGCTATAATTATTGAATGTTGCCATCTCAGGCAACATCAGGGATAAATCAATTATTTCAAGAACACATTGTTGAAAATAACACTAGACTGATGTAAAAAATACCAGCCTAATATTTTGTTATCATACAACAAAGCCTGCCATTTTTAGGCCTAGTTTTGAATCATATTTAAAATATAAAACATAGCATTTTTCCACGGGATAATTTACAAAATCTCACTGCGCATGCAAATCTAAGATACCATTAAACATGCAGTTGCAATGCGAGAAGCTATAAACATTGAATTGCCCTTTCATTCCGAATGCGATAAAAATCTCTCCGTCACATGCATACAAGCATCAGACACACGAGATACAGCCGTAATCCCATAACAAATGTATTTCTCTGAAATATTCCCATGTATAAAACCCCATCAATCCCCCGGGTCCTTCCCTCAAGCCTCCGTGTCCGCCCCTGTTCCCGTCACTACACGGCCGGATTATAGTCGACGGGCCATCGATCACCGGACTGACAGCTGAAATTATGAACCACAATACACGTCATTACCGGCGCTGCGCTCGGAGCGCGCGCCTGCCATCCACGCGTCACGAGCTATCCGGATAGGTCAGTCAGACCGAGCTACTGCTGCTGCTGCTGCTGCTGCTGCTGCTGCTGCTGCTGCTGCTGCTGCTGCTGCTGATACAGATGATGCCGATGTTGCTGATGTCGAGGCTGCTATGTGGCTACATACTGCTGCTGCTGGTGATGTCGCCAACGGTGCTGCTAGCTGTTGAGCTGCTAGCAGAGTCGCAGCAACGCGTATTCTCTATTCTCTCTTTTCGTTGCTTTTTGCTGCTATACTGTTGCGCAATGTATAATATTGATCTCCGGGGGTGGGGTTTCTCCTCTCCCCCTCCCCCAAATATTTCTTTTGCACCAATGTTTTGACTGAAGAACTGCATGACCGTGAAAATGGTGTCGCTGCTGCTGCATACATGCTGCAAGTTGCTGTACGTATAGCGCTGCTGCTCTCTTAAATATACATTTGACAGCTACACCGCGCTGCTGCAAGTTCTGTTTCTCCAGCAGCTGCTGCTGCTGATATTGCTGCTGCTGCTGCTGCTGCTGCTGCACGCTGCTGCAATGATGGCGTGCACGCCGTGAAGGCTGTAATTTCTACCGAGCATGATTGTGCAGTTCAATGTACAAATAGCCTACAGTGCAATTATACAATATACTTTGATATTGTCTCGTATGCGATCTAAATTCTCTAAATGGAAATGTGTTTTGAGAAAAACTCTGCAAAATTGGAGTACTATTTTGATTTCTCTCGTCCCATTCCTTCAAGGGCTTATGCGTGCAGACGCTGAAATAGATGTCATTTACATATTAATATATTCACAGCTCATACATTCACAGATCGGCATGTAAGCCTATCGGCTTTCTAAAATTTGCTCCACATTATGACAATATAATTATAGTAGCAAAATAATGTTTTCGCAGTCGGTAGAATGCACAAACGACAGCCGCCGCGAATTACAGTATAGCGTGCGTGCGCGCCGCGTTGACGAACAATTCTGTCGCAGCAGAGCGCTCGTCATTTGTAGATTGTCAGTTCTCTCGTCTCTCGCCCCGACGTGCCATCAAGTCGGATTGCAAATTGACAGAAAATGTAACTTTGATGCGAGCGCGAGGATTGACGCCGTAACCACCGAGCTCCGCTCTCGTCACAGCCCCGTCCCCCCCCCCCCCACAGCCCCCCGCGCCCCCCCCCCACACACTTCCTTCCGCACTCCACCGCTCATTTTCTTCTCAACACCATCCGCCTGCAATGATTACACCCCTCTCCCCCTTCTGATCATTTCAATGATAGGCCGAATATTTCAAGTCCCGAATTTTTTTTCGAGCAGTAAGATGACATAAATTTGTTGGTTAGTCGCGACCTGGCGTATTTAACAATAATGGCATACACGCTTAACCCACGTGTAAGTGTTTACACTTGAATGCACACTTGTAATGCATCAAAAATGTCATGCAAATAAAGACGGAAAAAACATAATTTGTTTGAACCGTAGGTGGGCGATGATGATGATGATGACGATACATAATGCTGACTCGAAAATTCCAATGTTTAGTTCTTTACACAGTTGCTTACGCGTGCAATTTAAAAAGGCTAAAATTAAAGTCTCGCACACCCTTTAGCCTATTATTTGTACCGTATCTCTCACTCACGCATCATACTAGTTGTGCACAGATCTAGTATACGGTTGGTCCTTTGCTTTCTGACTAATTTTTGTAGTATACAATAGCCCATATAGTTACAGCAGCCGCACGAGTTTGATGACTATCAAGTCTAAGTAGATTGCAGCATCGTATAGCGTGGCAATTTTCACGCACGCCACAACACCATCCGTGGTCTATAGTCTCTATACGACACTACGTGAAGACAGACTGCATGCAGAGAGACCCGTGTTCAGTGTGAAGCAGTCCTAGTTCAGTTCCGTAATGGCGCTGTTTTCAATTGATTAGAAGCGCGGGCGCAATCACCTCCGGATGATACACACGGAGGCCATTCTTTCTCCGCCTCTAATCAGAGTCTGACCATAGCCTATATGCACAGTGACGTATACTCCGGTTTTTATTTCTGGGGGGATAGAAAGATTTTTTGATCTAGGGGGCGACAGTATAACCGCAAAATGTTGCCGATATAGGATTATTCTTAAGCTTGCTATATAGCAATACCTTATCATGAATGTTATCAGGGGAGGGGTTGGGGGGGGGGGGGAATTTAAAGACACCATCGGCCTAAAAAAACTTTTTGTTTGCCCAAATTCAATATTTCTTAGAAAAATTTAACAATTAGATGATTCCTCTTATTCTACATGTTGGTATACTTTTCACAACTTTAATCTCCCTTCTATTAAATGTCATGACAAGATTTATGGTATAAAAAATTAAAACCTTATTGACACAATATTCTTTAACATTTCCGGAGGTATTTGTGACGCTCCCGCCCCCCCCCCCCTCGCCCCCGCTGTGGTCCATGCCTGCAGACTGTGAACAGAACTCGGAGCGAGAGACGCAATGTAAGCGCGTCGCATTCAAACTGTCAAGCGACATTTTATTTGACGCAATAAACTTCGCCTGAGCCTGGCGCCGTAAACCATTGGCGAGCGTTTTTGCTGATCATTAAGGATCTATTTAGAAATTTGTGGTGATGATACGAGAAGAATCGGCGCAGAAAACAAAGCATTTAAATGTTTGATGCCAGCGGGCGTCCGGTTTCTTTTGAATAAATTTTATAATTTAAACATAAATTTAGTTGTAAACTTCATTTAGTATGGAGCTTCAATGCTATTGCTTGTGATACAACCAGGGTACGTTTTAAAATTTTACAATGTGCACATTTTGCGCAGTAAAAAAATCCTAATGCATACGTTCAAAAAAGTCACGAGCGGGGGTAGGGGAGTGCTGACGGAGATTTTTCCTCCCATGCACATTTCACGACCGGGGTAGAGGGTGCGGGGGGGTGCTGAAGCAACTTTTTCAAACAGATCAGCATTTTCGACTTAATTTTTTTTAGCTCACATGTACAATAACAATGAGTTTTGTATATACATTGTAAAATAAAGTAGACTTTCAGAGTTCTGGTATACTAACGTGCATGCCCCACAGGCAGCTCATCATTCTTTAACAGCCGGGGCTGCATAGAGTCTGCCGCATGATATCATGACAATCATGACCATGTTGTGTTTGCGTGCATGACCTCTGTTCGTATTTCACTCGGGGTCACACAGAATGAGTGATTTTTATAATCATTAAATCATTTTTACTTAGACTAATTTTTCGTACAAGATTTTGGCTTCAGGGCCCACTATGGATCGAATCCCACGGATGAACACATTTAGAGGAGCTCCTTACAACTTTTATAATACGCTGTGTGTCCCACAATGCAGTCCGAACCCTCTCCGATATTTCCATGCCTTCCACATCCACCATCCCATGCGAGTCCCGCTGCTGCCGCTGCAGCTCTTCCGGATATGTATTCCACGTCCGGTCGTCCGTGGCGGCCGCTTCCTCCAGCCCCGCACCCAGCCCCCCCCCCCCCTTTGCCCTCCCCCCCCCCGGCTTAAGTGGAGCCCCGTCAATAGAACGATCGATAGAACGCGTCACCCGGGTAACCACGTCATAATATATTCATGAGGGAAGAATCCATTGCGCGAGGAAGGCTGCTCCGCACGGAGTGGATACAGGGAGGGATGACCGGGGCCTAAAGCACAAAGAGGGGAGGGGGGCTGGGGGGTTAAACACCCCTACCTAAATTCATGGCCCTCTTAGCTCTAAATTTTTTTTAGGAGAGTCGATATAAACCTCCCTTGAAAGACTAAGGAGTTTTTGACCCCCCACCTCAGCGAAAAAATGATTAAGGGGTGTCGGTTTTCTGATTGCCCCTTGGTAATGTAAAGAACGACATTAACATTAAATTTTGCCGTGTTAAGAATGACTAACGAAGCAAACGAAACAAAAAACAGCAACTTTGTGACATAATAACTTTGTCCTTCACGGAACAGATATGAAAAAGTGTGTAATATCCAACCCTTCTATCTTCAGAACCCACCCCACCCTCCCCGATCCCCGGAAAGGAAGACCGACGCCCTACTTACTTTTTTTATGACCCCCCCTGCCCCCCAACCTCAAATTAGCTGTTTCGAGCACTGGGATAGACGCAGGACAGAGTGGAGGATGGGCATGCATCCATGCCGGCCATGGGAATGACTGGACGCTGCAGTCCTGTCATATTCATCGGCTCGGCCCTGTAACACACTCACCCACGCCCGCGATCTTCTGCCATGGATACATGGGTTATATGGGATGCATGGAATACATGGAATAGATGTGATACAATCGGTAGAGGGGACAGAGGGGATAGAGGGGATAGAGGGGAAAGAGGGGACAGAGGAAATAGAGGGGATAGAGGGGATAGAGGGGATAGAGGGGATATGAATGAATGATTGCACACTAGGTCAGTGATCTGTATAAGCGCATGTGTTGACATAGCTTTTTAAACAACAAAACTAAAATAAAAATTATGGCTACATTGGACTGTAATGGCTTATTTTTGGGACATAACTTACTTTTTATTTTGCAATTCGTTGCAACTGCCGATACAATTATAATTGTAATGATCATTATCACAAGTTGATACTATTACAATTGCCGCACAGGCTACTAGCACGTAGGTCAGATTGTCGCCAGGCCTTACGCTTGGTCACCGGTGGCGAGCAGGCAGAATGTGCGCTTGCATGCATGCACGCAGCGAAGCTACGTGACATTGTATTTGCAAGAAATGCTTTGCATTCTCGGCGTCCTCTCTGCCTTATGCACGCCGCTCTCACCAACGCCATTCGGATTACTTTCAGGCGTAAACGCCAAAGTCAATGGCGGAAAATAAATACGACTGAATGCCGAATCTGTTCTTTTGCGTAGCGGCCTATTGTAATTAAGACCATAGCCGAGCAGTTGACGGCCGATGCGTGCATGGTGATCACCAGTCTGCAGGACGTCGTGATGAATTGCTGCAGCGGTGTGCCGTGAAGATTCGCTCCATCTAGCGATTGCTGCGGAATTTTTTGATGAAAATATTATATACGGCTGTAGTGTAAACCGTACTAGCTTATACGCTTACGCAGCAGTTTTGCTATAAAGCCTATGCACGTTTCAATGCAGGCGCCATCCTTTTTTGGGGGGGAGGGGGGAAGGAGGAGGGGGGGGGGCAAAGTTGGGGAAGGAGGGGGGGGGGCAAAGTTGAGACAAAGGAAAATGTAGGACGCAACTTTGCAAGCGTTATAAAAGCGAAAGCAAGCTGTGAGTTAGAGAGGGGGGGGGGGGCAATGTCTTTTTTTGCCAACCAGTGGCGCCGCCATTAGCAAGTATGTTAAATGTGATGGAAATATGACAGTAGGGGTCTAACCTTCAGTTAGCCTACGACGTCAATTAAACAGGGGTGAGGGCAGTAAAGCCCCAGAATCTGTTTGCCCACGTTGCCGCCATGGACACCCCCACAATTGCCCGCTGTCTTGATTTCAGTTTCTGAGGATAACATTTATAGGCGGCCGGCCATCATTCAAAATATGTTATATCGTCATCTCGAATTGTTGCAGGCACCCCAAATAAATATTTTGGTCCATCTCAATCCTATGCAAATGCGTGTAGCACTGCCATTGCGTAACTTTGGTGCTGTGAGTAGTCTAATACTCAAAATTCCGACAGGTTGTGCCCAGATTTGTCTGCGTGCACACATAAGGGCGGGTGTCTGAGGTCCCACCAAAAATTATTATTCCTTCCCGAACAAAATTTGCAAGAGAGGGAGGGTGCTAACGGAAACTTTGCGACATTCGAGAGTGTTTGTGACCCCTCCAGTTAGTGAGGAAAAAATATTTGTGCATAGCTATGAAAAAGAGGCCTACAATCATTTTGCCTGATATCTGTGCCCACACTGCGGCGATGTATAACATTCTATTCTCACCCGATAGGAGGCCTGGTACTATAGAAGCGTTCCTATCTTGTATGTTAAGCCAGTCGCTCGATCTTCGTTCGTTCATATTGCATTGAACTTCGGGAGTAATTGGGAGCATACACTCAAGCAGGAACCTATTCGCCAGGCAGGGTGGCAGGGGGGGAGCACTTGCAGGGGCCATGCATGCTTGCTGTACTCACTCAGCCTTCAGGGATTTGTGCGTCTCCAGCCCTGATCCTACACTGTGACCCAAAGGTCTATGCCCGGATCGCGTACACAGGGTGACCCAAAGGTCTCCGCCCGAATCGCGTATACAGCGTGACCCAAAGGTCCACTCCGTCATGAGGCGTATCGGTCGCATCGACCCTGAACGACAGAGGTCGCGTCTGTATGCAGCGTGACTCCTCTTGTATACAGAACACTGAATGCAACGCGCAGTGTGGCACAATCAAAACACACCGCATATAGCGCAATGTGGCGCGCAATGTGGCGCGCAATGTGGCGCGCAATGTGGCGCGCAATGTGGCGCGCAATGTGGCGCGCAATGTGGCGCGCA
>JAQIWG010005460.1:0-14509 GCA_034695025.1 Chamaedrilus cognettii | reverse complement strand
CCGTCGTGAAGTGGTGTGGCACTTTCTGGCAACACGAGACCCACTGCCAGCTCTGCAACACCACGCAGACCCACTGCAAGCTCTGCAACACCAGACTCAAATTGTAAATTGAACTTCATTAACCACCGGCAGGGCCTGCTATGGGTCTTGAAAAAAATAAACCAAAAATTTGCCAAAAGAGTTTTTTTCACCAGACCGTACTTCTTTCGCCAAATTTGCTACATATTTGTTCCCTTTGGGTGCACTGAAATATATCAAACTGATTGCTCAGTTCATCAACAGAGAGCCAGTAATTGAGCTTCTAAGAACGAAGGATGAATAAAGGGCTATTTCCAATAGGGCTATTTTCAAGGGCTTTCGACAAATGGAAAAAAAAATCGCTAACTGTTCAAAATAATTTTTTTTCGATTTTTGCCACTAGCAGTGGCAGATCAAGCCCTGTTCACCGCACCTAAAATGAAATTTGTTACTTACTGAATTGTTAAATTGATACTCACTGGACTCTAACTGGACCGCTAAATTGTTACTCACTGGACTCTAACTGGATTGTTAAATTGATGCTCACTGGACTCTAACTGGACCGTTAAATTGTTACTCACTGGACTCTAACTGGATTGTTAAATTGTTACTCACTGGACTCTACTGGACCGTTAAATTGTTTCTCACTGGACTCTAACTGGATTGTTAAATTGTTATTCACTGGACTCTAACTGGATCGTTAAATTTTTATTCACCAGATTACAAATGGACTCAAACCGTAACTCACTCGACTCGAACTGAAATGTTAAATTGTTACGCACCAGACTCTAACTGTTAACCTGTTACCCACCAGACTATTAACCTGTAACTCACCCGACTCGAACTGGACCTCGCTGACCATCATCCAGCGTGCCTCAAAGAAGAGCTGCAGCTTGACGTAGCGCCCCACGCGGTGGTCGAGGTGGATGACGACATTACGCGCATACTCGATCAGAGAGTCTCGCATGTAAGAGTACTCTAGCGGCTCCTGGCGTCCACACAACATATACTGTAGCTATCGTACATCCAATATAGACGTGAATGACAACTAACGTGCACTCAATGCGCGGGCCTTTCATGTATGAATGCTTTATAGGCTCTTAGAGTTCAGCCACAGCATACAGTTAGCATACATTTTTGCACCCTCCCAAATGCTTTGAAACCCTCACCATCAAACATGGCCACAGCGGTCTAGCTCCATGACCAAATGCTCTTGCTGCAAAAGCGAAAGCGTGACGTGACTGTAGTTTGACAGCAGTCTACTACCGAAACTGTTAGCCAGTGATCATTATAGGTCTGCCAGTAAGTCTACCATTAATTAGATTAAGACATTATTAGTCCATCATTAAGGAAATTTATGTCACTTGTCTATCTTCCTGAGCCCCCTCCCCAAAAAAGTGCATGCGCATGCTGCTTCGTTTTATTTTTTGTATTTCAGGGATGGTGTGTAGCACACAAGGGCTATAGAAAGTCCGGTTCTGCGCAAGAAAGCCCGCACAGAATCGCTCCCCCTTCTTCAGTTGACTTTCACGACTCGCCCGGGGAGCTCTGGGCTGCAAGTCGATTCTTTGTTCCCCGGCCTGCAGGGGCCGATCATGCTGTCGTGACAAAACCCTTTCCATATGCATGCGCAAGCATAGCTTTGATCCATCCCCCCTCCCCCGTTTGGACGTAAGAAACAGACGAGCCCCTAGTGAGCGATTGAGAAGTTGGCGAATTATCAAAACATCTAAATCCCACCAGCCCGTATACGGAACAAAAATTGAAATGAAATAAAAACTAGATCCCACCTGCGCGTACACGGCGCCTCCCACGCTGAAGTAGACGCGCGCCATCTTGAAGACGCGCACGTCTTTGTTGAACATGTTATTGCAGTGCAGGCGCAGCGTCGTGAAGTTGCGCACCGCGTCAAACACAAACGTCATTTCGACGCGCGACCCCGGCGAACTCTCGTTCTTCCACCCAACCCACTCGTAACCCTGACAAAAACGCGCCAATATAGCTTTTCACTCTACCGGCTGCCAACGTATTTATGTATTAACGCACTTGTATACGTCAAAGATGCTGTCGTGCGACCGTTCAAATTTACACTCGTTCAAATTTAGCTCAATCCGACACACCCATGGCCGCGCTCACTGAAAGCTGCGCCAAGCGTAAACATCTGCTGTAGTCGTCATCACGACTCAGCATGATCGCTTGAACATAACCAAATATACTTTTCAGAAATAAATTACAAGAAAACTCCTAATAGGCACTTGCAACGCGCCAGAAATGTGTGGCGCGCATGAGTTCAAATGTGTGGCGCACATGAGTTCAAATGTGTGGCGCGCATGAGTTCAAATGTATGGCGCGCATGAGTTCAAATGTGTGGCGCACATGAGTTCAAATGTGTGGCGCACATGAGTTCAAATGTGTAGCGCGCATGAGTTCAAATGTGTGGCGCACATGAGTTCAAATGTGTGGCGCACATGAGTTCAAATGTGTGGCGCACATGAGTTCAAATGTGTAGCGCGCATGAGTTCAAATGTGTGGCGCACATGAGTTCAAATGTGTCACGCACGCGAGTTCGGAAGAGCATCGTTTGCGTGAATCGTAGGTGCGCACAAAATGCCGCAGGTTTTAGGCGGAATGCAGACAAATGTAATTAGACTAATTGCGACTAGTCCGGAGAACGGAACAATTTATTTATCCAATTTCTGGTCTACATCCTCGGTGTACTGAGGCTCGTAACTTTTTGAAGAGTCCCTAATATAGTGTTGAACTTGAAACGGATGCACGATGCACGGCTATACTACAATTAGTAATATCAATTTTTATTTTTCACTAGCATTTTTTTCCTAAACCCAAGCGAGTGATTTAGTAGTAAAAGCCAATGCACACCGATGAAGAGATTCACACTTCTCTACTATCAGATAAAATTAATTCTACAGCGATAGGATGATGATCTTCATTAGCAGCAAAGCAAGAAGAGATTCACCAATAAAGTGTATTTGAATTAGCACCAAAGAAATGCAAAAAACAGACCTATTTAAAATCTTAGAAATGATCATCGTCATAGTCTGCATACCATTTTCTATGTTGTTTTCTATATTGTTTACAAATTAAAAGCAAAATTTTCACAGTGTATATATAAACTTGCGACAAAAACAAGCAAAGAGACCGATTGACCTCACCTTAACCCCGAGGCTGCGGGGGTCGAGTCTAAAGTTGGACTGGCCCTCGTCCCCGTCGGTGAGTTGTCCCAGCCCGCCCAGCAGCAGGTTGTCCTTGTTCAGTCCGTCGTACGTAGAGTCGATGAGATCTATGTCAACGCTGCGCCGGTCGCCCTGGTTCATGCTGTAGGAGACCAGGCCGTCTGCAACAACACAGCACTTGTGCTAGCCGTCTGCAGCAACACAGCACTTGTGCTAGCAGTCTGCAGCAACACAGCACTTGTGCTAGCCGTCTGCAGCAACACAGCACTTGTGCTAGCAGTCTGCAGCAACACAGCACTTGTGCTAGCAGTCTGCAGCAACACAGCACTTTGTGTCAGCGGTCTGCACAGGACGTCATATAAGTCTAAACTAACTGCCTTTTTTTGTCAAAATTTAATATGTTAATGTTCATGTTTTCACAAGGGTTAAATGTTTTACTCCCTGGTGAGGACTGTTCGAGCTGGGTTTTTATCAGGCATTGGGTTGGATGCCTTTACTGACACTTGCATATTTACAGCCTCGGCGAAGGGCATGTAGCGCCATGATTTTATAGTTACCGGCGCAGGGACTTGAACCCTGGTCTCTCATTAACGTACAGTATAGTGACTATACTGTACATTAAGGGTACTATATTATAGTCCACTGATATATAGAGTTCTATAATGTCTAAAATTATAATCTCATCTTATCAAAAATGGAAAAAAATTCTTTAAAAAGTGAAATATTATCAAAAGCTTCGTCAGACTGCCGACATCTTTAAGCAGATTTGTTGAGTCAATGCAGAGAGCAGCCAGTGAAGCCTACCAGTGATACCTGTGGACCAAAATAGAATACACCTAGATTCTGGATATCTCGGCCAAATATATACCCAGATTCCAATTTTTGACAAAAAAATACCCAGCTCCCATATAAAACGCGTCATTTGATATATAAAAATACCCAGATATCTGGGCATTCTCTAAAAATCATATCCATAAATCAGAAAAATATCCCCTAATCTAGAGATAAATACCCAGCAATGGCACCGCTGAAGCCTACCCTTCCACGTGCAGCCGTAGAGCTCGGCACGCATGCACGTGTGCTTGGCGTGCGGACTGTACGGCACAAAGCGCACCCTCCGCGCGATCATCGGTGGGTCGACCTCGCGCAACTCAGCGATGTACGTGTTCGAGTTGCCCTGGATTATCTGCACAGCGTGATACATTTGAATATCAGATACAATATCTGCGCAGTGATACAGACATATATCAGATATAATATCTCAGCAGTGATACGAATATTAATGTGCAGTGATACAAACACGAAATATATGATATCTGTGCAGTGAAACATAAATGTATCAATATAGAAAAAAAAATTAAACCAAGAAATGCAATCCCGGCCTTCTCGTCCACCGAAATTTTAGTCCACGCCAACTAATGCAAGCCAAACTTACCTTAGGCTTTACCTTAACCCAAAACAACCCTGAACTAACCCTTACTACTCCCAAGATAACTCTAAACCTAACCTTATCTAACCCTAACCTGATTTCAAAATTGATGACCCAAAAGTCGGATGGACTAAAAGTTCGGCTACACCAGACTACTAGACCACTGCGCCAGTCCTAGCTGCTGGGGTACCAATATTCGCCCCCTCCGCGTCCCCCGCCCCTCCCCCGGTCAAGCGTCCTTCAAGAGAAGAGGGACCCGCGGAACGCAGCGCGTCGCCTCACACGGAGAGGAGAGATAAAATATTCATAGCTCGACATTAATTAAGCCAGTAGCTGCCCGCCAAACCAGGCGCCGCTGAGACTGCGCGCCCCCGGCCCCAAATATTGAATACGCTCCTATCCGCACGGCTCTTTACGGCATGGCTTAAGCGCAGTTTAAAATGTAAAAAATATGCGCCAGTCAACATAAATATATGCGTTACACTGCGAGACACAACCCGTGTGCTCGGACTGTTCTAATGTATATGTGATATTTATAGATAAGCAGGATCTATAAATAGAACGTCTGAAAAACGTCGACCAAAGTGAGGAAGCAGGCTTTACCAAACCCAAACTCTCTAACCTAGCCCTAACCCCAGCACAACATAAACGCAAACAAAACCCCTAGCTAAACCCAGAAGCCATCAGGTTACTTTCAGAATTTATCCGCAACGAGTCAAGCTCGTTAAAAGCCCCGGGCAGAATCAATTTTCGCGGCTGCGCAAAAGAGAAGTGGTCGTTGCTGACAAAAGCGCTCTGACGTCAAATCAATGTCTCCCACGTAGTCTGACTCGCAGACTAGCACTAGCGCTGACGCAGCAGCATAGTCGTTGAGAGTGTCTCACTTGATCTTTAATGAAAAGCCAAAACGGGACAGCAAAGAGCACTAGATCGACTTAGGCCTCCTTTCCACGATGCATATTTTGCATGCAATTTTACATGCAATTATGCAATTATGTTAAGAAAATTACAATGTAAAATGTCTTTAACTGGATTTCATGCAAGCTGTGCACGAAACCCAGTTAAGGAACAAGCCGTGCATGAAACCCAGCTAAGGAAATCATTGTCATGACAACGGTCGTCCGTCCGCATTAACACGGTTGCATGCAAAATTGCATGCAAAACGTGCATATTTGAAAGAGACGTTAACCCCTGCAGGTCGGGGAGCAAAGAATTGACTTGCAACACAGAGCTCCCCTGGAATGTCGTGAAAGGCGACTAAAGAGAGGGGAGCGGTTCTGTGGCCGCTCTCTTATTTGGAGCCGGACTGCAATAGATGCCTATTACACTGGTGTGAATTTAATAATGTTATTCTCTGCTATTAGGCATGACCCATAAACTTCAAATTTCCCCTCACCCTCCCTCCATCTAAGCCATTCGCAATGAGCTTAAAATGTCAACAGATGAAGGGAGGAAGGAAGTAAGGAAGGATGGAAGGACGGAAGAAGTAAATGAATAAAGGCCCCTGCAGGTGCTCCACACATAGAAACACAGGAAGGAAGCCGCGCAAGCCTCGCAGCTGCAAATTGCGATCCGCTGTCGATCCGCTTTTAGAGAAAATAATCTGCCCGGGGATACACTCAGCGAGCATAAGAAGAAGAAGAAGAAGTAGAAGAAGCGGAAGAAGAAGACGTTGATAATACACCTGTCAATTGGAGGACGCTGCGTAGAAAAGACTCTGTAACGGATGAGACGAGGGGCGGATCCAACCCGTCATCCAGGGGGATGGGGCGATTTTAGTCTATAAGTACATGAACTAGCTGTGCGAGGACAACTTTTCATTTCCGTGCAGAACTCTCGGGGGGGGGGCGGGTTGCTGAGAGATCATTTTTGCCTCCCAAACCATCATGAATTCTTATTTGTAAGGGGTGGCCATCGCCCCTTTCCACGACCCCCCAACAGTGACACCAACAGATCTCTCAGAGCGGGGGACAATTATATCCCCACCACCCCCTCCACTGCATTATGACTATTTTCCTATTTCTGGGAGGGGGGGTGTCAATCGCTCCTTTTCGCCCCGTAACAGAACTCTGGGTGTGGGCAATCGCCCCCACCGCCCCCCCCCCCCGTGGATCCGCCAACGGATGAGATGAGTGTCTGTGGATTGGCGACTAGAAGGTTCTGAGTGAATGATGCGATAGCGTGCTGCAGCATACGGGACTCAATTCAAGGCTTCTGGCTTTTTAAAGCACGATTTTACTTACGGCCTAAGCATAAGCTTAGCTCAAGTACTCACTCGAAAAGAACACAAATTGAAGGAGCTGCGTTGTTTTCGCGCTTTTTGCGTGATATCAGATGCACTTAGCAGGAAACTGGAGGTGTTTTTAGACGTTTAGCTCTTTTTATTCTGCACAAAATATCATTGAAATTTGAAAAAGAGTTGCAAAAAACATATTAAATATCATCAAATTCGAGAAAATTGTTTTTCAGTTCAGTTGCACGAACACCTATTAGCCAAAGAAGACCGCGGTATTATTTAGGCCTATAGCACTGGAAAAATGACGCAAATCATACAACCGCCAAGTGAACATTGCAAAATGCAATCTAAGCGCTAATTTAAATGTTAAATTGCCTTTTGTATTGTTGCGTATTAAATGTCTTTTTGGGTCTTTATTGCGTTAAAAATAATTGAATTCGAGAAGCGAGGTGAATTAGACCTACAGAGAGCGGATGCCATTTGCGGTACAAACGGCACTCTCGTTGCCACACCAATTTTTCATCATCCGCTGGCCTGCTGTCACCCAGCCATCGCGCATGACGCCGTCTCTTGACAAAATCTTGCAAAAACCAAACTTTGTCTCGAAAAACGCCACGCGAAGTGCACCAGTCACTTAGGTGCAAATGTCGCGCGGATGGCAGCAACACACTCAGCGAAGTATCCCATAAAGAACTACTCCAAGTTCCACAAATGATATTGAAGATAATGCATGGAAAACATACAAAGCGAGAAGTTAATTGATTAAGAAAAAAATGCCTGTACATATTGCAAAGTTTGATGCCTTTACGCAGTCAACCAAAACAATGTAGAAAGGCTCTTTTGCTGACTTGGCTTTCATGCCAATCGGCATTCCGATATATTTTAATCTTTTTTTCCGCTGTCGCTTTAGTTAAATGTCGAACATCTTGCTTGCCAAATAACTATATATAATACTAACTTCGTAGAGGATAGAAATTTCTTTGGAGTGCATAGATTAATTGTTAATATGGCATTTCAGTTAACAGCTGTAAGCAGGCATTGACTCATCAAACTACCCAATGGATTCGAACTCAGAGTCGAACCTCACACAAGCAGGCTTCACAAATAGCCCAACATCAGTTAGACCAAATCGCTGCCGACTATATTGCTAGCTTGCAACTATTCAATCTGTCTCGCATGACGGGACAGCGATAAGTCCATCAGTTCGTTTATTATATCTCAAAGTATAAAGCATCCGTTTGCACCAACATGGCGGCGGCAAGCTTATCAGAATGCCGCGCTGCTGATAGGCCAGGGAAGAATCTGATGCGATCAATATACATCGCAAGCCTTGTCAACGCCAGACATAGGACGGGAGATGATTGAAAAAAAAACTATAGCTAACACAGAGCCATATCTTAAGAAACTTTCTGATCTACAAATTTTTGCCTTCATAGACGATAATGTTTAGTTGAGGATCATGTTTAGTTGAGGATCATGTTTAGTTGAGGATCATGATCAGTTCAGGATCATGTTTAGTTGAGGATCATGTTTAGTTGAGGATCATATTACTCAGGAGAACATACCACTCGCCTGGGGAACTCTGGGATGTATATCTATTCTCTTTAACCCCCCCCCCCCCCCTGACAACCAATACCAGCGCGACGACACCGGCAGATGTTGAACATCAAAATTAACACCTCTCCCCTCCATTGTTGTATCGCTGACAAGTACAAAGCAACAGACAGCTCGACGGTTCTACATGGGACACGTGGTGAATGTTGTTCACAAAATCTCTTTGCACCCCCCTTAAAAATGTAGGTAGTTGAATGCGAATTCAAAAAATTACTAGAAGGACTACAGAAAATTGGGTCTTGCTGCTTTCATCAATCCGTCGGTTGTTCCACCCTCAATATTTATTATATTTTATCACCTTGTCGGACTTTAATATAGTATTTTCAGAGCGCCAACCCTTCTGCAATTATAACTTTAAGGAAAAGTTACAGGACTGACGTCAGTTTGTAAGGTATACTAACAGATATATACATAAACAAGATTTAAGAGATTACAGATAACAGAAAAAGTAATATCAAAATTTGTTACAGCAACGGGACATCTGCCTCCCCCACATATTACGGCCCGGCGCCGCCACTGGCTAGGAGCAGGTGCTCCCATATAGTTAGCCCGCATCCAACAATGCTCCGCGCTCCCCTACGCCCCACAATACCCCGAGCTTCCCTACCCCCTATAATACCCACAGCTCCCCTAAGACATCGCACTCGGCACAAAGACACCGCGCAATGAAATAAAGACGCTCACCTCGTGACCCCGCCTGTTTCGGAACTTAAACCAAGGCCCGTGTTCCTCCCTTTGATACTCCACTTTGTACTGCTCCACGTACTCCTGACCCTGAGACGAACACATTCATCACATTACCCGCCCATTCGACTGATGTCGCAGGGGTACTGACCAGCGGACCGAATAGGTCCACTATTAAATCTGATATTGAATTGAAGTGAAAATAAACGAAAATGGACATCGGTTGCACTACAACGCTATACGACTGTAAACTGTGCGCTGAAGAGGACATCAAAGGAATCTAGCTAGGGCAGGGCGAGGGTAAGGTGGGGGGACGGGAGGGGGGGCAGGGGGAGGGGGACAGCGAAAAAGTTTACGGTCGGTTTATACTGCCCAATGGTTGAGCTCAGATTTGATTGTCATGTGACTAGTTAAGCTCAGGGGAGAGATAATGACAGGGGACGAGTGTTGAAGAGTTTATTGCTGCATGTCGATGCTGGATGTGACCATGCACTCTGCTTGAACCCACTGTCTCTCCCCATTGACGTCAATATAGTCAATCTTGGATCATGTTGAAAGGGAAAGGGGAATGCATGAGGCTAGAAATGGAAGATCAGTTAAAAAAAAATTCTGATAATTCTATTATCAGATCTACTATTATAAAGCAACGTTATCCATAATAAAAATTTTCTATATTCATAACATCACAAGCTCATTCATGCAAACTTATGGATCCTAGCAGAGCAAATTGTAAGCATCTTCACTATTACTTATTCACTTACTATATCACTATATCACTATATCACTTACTATGAATTTTTCTCATATAAAATGACAGTAACAGTAGAATATCAATTATCATGTGGCCGAGCAATTCCCATTAATCTTCTGGAACAGCGACATTTTCTCATAAAAAATTTCTACTTTTAGCAAGTTATGAACAATAGACCAAGTAGTTGGTCTCGTAATGAGCGATTGAACATTTAAATTACTTCTGAGATCTTCACAATAGTTAACAACCCAACATTCTCTGGAATGTTGTCAAATACCGGACTCTTGCCCACTGGAATCTTGGTCCACGCTAGCTAACCCTAAACTAACCCACACCCTAACCTTAACAAACCCAAAGCCAACCCTGACTTATCCTAAACTGACTCTAACTAACCCAAAACATAGCCCTAATCATCCCAAACCCTAATAAAAACTGATGGACCAAAAGTGCGGTAGACCAAAAATCCGGTTATCCATTCCCCAGCTGCTAACCTGTCCGTTGCCGAAGCGTCCTTGAGTCTCGACAAGGGTGATGACCTTGAGCTCGCCAAGGTCAACCTGGAGGTACTCGTGCACTCCGGGGGCGACCTGGTCCTTGGGACACCACGCACCTCCGTTCAGCTCCGTCCGGATCCTGTTGGAAAACAACAAGGACTTCCGGTACAGAAGCAGTTTTTCACCATTGCAATAGTGCATATAAAACCTTAAATGTACCCGTCATCTGTTGAATGCTTTTTTTAGACTTTTGCATCATGATTAATTTCATTTTAATGTTTAATGTGCTTGACGAATTGTCCATAAGAAAACGAAAAATTACTCAACTTTAGGAGTCAGAAATGAGTAAGAGAGAGTCCAATTTAAAAAAATTGCCCTGAAATGTAATGAATAATTTGAAACGCGCTTCAAACACATTTTTAAGCATTTTTGATCATGAAAACGAAGACAATGAGGATCCTACAATCCGACATCATAGCCACTAATCATCTTTGTTACGACACAGACCCGACCACACACCTGATTTCTTGAATAGATTTCTTTTATCGCTTTGAGGCCAAACGCTGGCAGTGCCAGTCAGTCACTGATTTCCATCTCTCTTCAATATTGGAGGGACCCACGACATTTGAGCGTTCAAGAGTTTGTGCGTTTCATCACGCATTAACAAGGAGAACTTTCCATAGCGATTGCAAGCGTCGAGGAGTTAGATTTAAGGTCTCACGCGTCTCAAACAGCAGGGTACTGGGCATACCTCTGAAATTTCATCATGCTAATACGTGATCGGAAAGGTATCTGAAATTTATGCGCGTCCAAAGTCGTGCGTCAAATTATTGCGGCTATCCCAAACTGAAGCTTATATTACACACGCACTGCTACCCATACTGCATTCCGCATTGCACGCTAATGAACACAAAATATTTTGGCGCACCATCTCGTATTCAAATATTGAGGATCTCCGAACCACCTCAGACTCCTCATGAATCGATTTCTACGCTATAGCAGTCAATTTCGAACTGTCATGTTTCATCTGTTGGCCAGCGTTGTTGGATCATTTATCATCTCACGCCAGATTGTCCCGTCAGAGATTACTCCGAGTGCACGTGTTCCCGCCTGTAGACATGTACATTGTAGAATGCACACGCTTCCTTATCTCATCAGAGGAAGCGCTCCTTCAACAGCCTTGTGTGGCGTCTGAATTTTTCTAATGGAAAATGTGTTCTTGCGGAGGGACGAAAATGAAAAGTATTGGGGGGAGGATGTGTAAAAGGTCTAAGGTAAAAATAGTGCACTTTTTATTGGCCATATGATTTTCACCGTGGTTATTCCTTCATCCACAAAATATTCAACTCTTGTCTTCCTCCTTGGCTGGTTGACTATATTTAGCCATTTTGGCACTAAGCCTTATTCGGCATTGTTTTAGAAGCGGATTGCAGGGACCCCGCTGTCTGGCCCTGCTGTCCTGCCCTTATGTCCGGCTCTCCTGTCTAGTATCTATCTATCTCTCTCTACTTGAGAGTTTAAGGATTGTGTGCACTGTGTAGTAACGAAGATCATTAACTGTCCGGTTCAATGCCTAGGCCTCGGCATTGCAAAGCAAAGAACCGCTCCCCCATCTTTAGTCGCCTTTTACGACTCGTCCGGGTAGTTCTGGGCTGCAAGCTAATCCTTTATTCCCCGGCTCGCAAGGGTTTCGCCTGTCCTGCCATTCTGTCCTGCCCTCTATCCGGACCCCCTGTCCGGCCCCGCTGTCCGGCCCCGCTGTCCGGCCCCGCTGTCCGGCCCAGCTGCCGCCCGCCTCGTGGCGCCGCCCCGTGACAAGCGCATAAAGCTATTAGCCGCGCGCCGGGCTCATTGCGCATGCGCGGCGCGTCACCCGCTCGCGCTCCCTGGTGACAGAATTCTTCCGCCGTCTGAATCCTCCTCGCTGACCCCCACTCCCCCTGCTGTTTCAAACTCCCCCCCTGGTGGCTCTACCCCACCCCACCCACCCCGTTCTGCCCCCCCCTCCTACAGTACTCTTCTTCTCTACCAGCAGCACTATTTGAAAACGTTTTATAAATGACTGGCTTGTCACAAGTCAAACTCTGTAGATTAGCAGCTCAAATCTAACATAAGTCACGCGACAAGAATTAATACAAGCACAACTTCAATCCAAAATGAAATGGACAAATGCAAACACAGCCCTAATGAACCCTAACCAATTACAACTGTCTGAAATTTACAAGCCCGCAAACAGGGTGTCGTTAGCAATGCAATCTAGGGATGTGCCACACCTTAAATTTTGCATAAAAAATTTGTTTTGAATAAGCAACGCCATTTAATTCGCCAAATTGCACGTAATCAATTTCACAGTCAACTACTAATGGTCCTAGTCTTAACTAAACTGCGTCGCAATATATGCTCATTGGAATAATACAATTCGCATCATAAATCCAATTAAATGCGCCCCTCCTGAACTAAAATCAAGGCGACGCCACTGCGCGCCACGAAGCTATAGAGGTGGAAAAGACACTTCAATTTTCCACACGGCGCACGCCGGAGTAAGTTTATTCCGCGCAGGTTCTCACTCGTTCAACGCATCCGCTGGGAGCCCGACTTCATTCATAATTAAGGCACGTGTGCGGCCTGCTGATCAGCCCTCAACGTCTTGGATAATTAAGAGCCAGAGTCTGAGGGATGAACTCCGACCCTCTTGTTCGATTAGTGGAATTATGAACTTAATTGTTGGAAGATGGTGGCAATACAGATTTATATTTGTTCCCCTGCAAGCCGAGGAACAAAGAATTGGCTGGCAGGCCAGAGTTCTCCGGGCGAGTAGTGAAAGATAACTAAAGAAGGGGGAGCGGCCTACAGGTGCGTGGCCTTCCGCACAGAATTGGACTGCTATGGTCTTCGTTACTTACTATAAACTCCCAACACTAAGCCATACAGATTATTGGAAATGCCAAACGGAGCAATCATTGAAATGTGTACAAGAGTATAAAATACAAGGGAGGGGGATTTGTGGTTCAAGGGCCCTGCGACCCTTAAACCACAAGAAAGACTATTACAGTCTGGTTCTGTGCCAGAGAAAGATTTCATAAATATGTCATAACAATTATTGAAATTAGACAGGCCTACAACAGTAACATTATCCTCTGAAAACATGAATCATCGGTCAGCCTGCCGATCAGTGTTTCAGTCGAATTGCTGTTATCAACAGACGTCGAAGCGGACGTTAAAATCATATCATTACTAATAGTATTGACGCAATGATTATCCCGCCAGTATCATGATTCAATGCAGTTCAATGCAGTCGTTTAGACTAATTAAATAGTTTTCTGAATCCATGCATGACTCACACAAATACCTTGTGTAAACTTTGATAGCGAGAATACGATTCTCGATTGTTAGTGTGAGAATATTAGAACATCAAGTCTCTACACGGGATTCTATCAAATGCCGTTTAAACGTGTCCAAAGCGTAGGGTAGTTATAGGGCATTTCGATACACCCCCAAACACCCCCTGACAAATGACATTTTTCCCAATTTTCTGTAGAACATCGTCAATTTTTTAAAGTTTTTTAATCACCGCTCTGGTAATGTCATTTGGTCCCCAACAGCCCCCCCCTCCATAGAGGGGTGTTAACAACAAAAAATTGACTACCCCCTCCCCTGGGGATCGTCGCAAACTTTATCAATGTAACAGGAGTGACCCACGCTTCTTCGTTGATGGTTAACCCCCACTTCCTTGCTCAAATATTGTGAAAACCTCCTATATTCAAAATACTGTAAACTCATGGTCACAGCTATGCCACTGCACGGGATAGATAAATCACTATATTCAGGGATATACAGTGATTAGGGATCTGATTTTAAACGCAATCCTCAAATATCTTGGAATATTTTTTATATCAAATGACGCATGTTATAACGGGAGCTGGGAAAATTTATTTATTTATTACACAGCAATCCCCTAAAAATGCAATCCAGGAATGTTTCTTGTCAAGTTACCCAGAATCTAGGGATATTACGTTTTGGTTCAATAGTGATACCCAGAATCTAGGGATATTCCGTTTTGGTTCAATAGTGATACCCAGAATCTAGGGA
>JAQIWG010005459.1:0-14513 GCA_034695025.1 Chamaedrilus cognettii | reverse complement strand
CGCGTGGAGGCTGCCCCTCTCCCGCATCAGGGTACTTGCTGTGGCCGCACTGCTGCACGCCAGCTGTTGTAAGACATTGTACAAAATCAGCCGTGCAGCTCACAAAAACGTTTTGAGAGTAATCGGAAAAAACTGAAATAATAGCAAACTATCATTGGGCCTAATATAGAATTATTTTGCTACTGGGTGGATGACCGTAAAACTGTGAGGGGGAGGAGTACCTTTGATCTATGATTTTGACCATGGATTGACTTCATTATTTCGTGCCATTGGCAAGCGACATGTAGGCCCACGTTGCCTAATTTCAATGAGCAGCGCGAAATATCAGATTTATTCATTGCTTGAGAACAGCGTGAGATTATGGGAGGGGCAGGCTACTTAATTTTATTTGTTTCTTTTCTTAAAATTTTCAATTTTTTTATTATTGCTCCCTAGCAGTTCTATGCAGGACACAACACGCTGAGAGACTGCAGCAAGCAGTACATGTAGCTACATGTACATGTACCTCTCTCATCACCGAACGAGTCCAGCAGGGCTTAATCTGTCTGTCAGTCACCAAAATCTAAAAAATTGATTTTTTGTCAGTTGGCGCAATTTCTTTTGTTCGGCGAACGCCCTTGGGGTTTTAATAATTTATTCTTTGTCATTAAATAAGTACAATTAGGCCCACTTGTTGTATGTGGTGATCACTAGAGCAATAAATTCATGTTCATTACAATGCATTCGAAATTTGAGTTGACGTAAAAAAGGAAGGCAAAAGCAATAGTCTTGCGAATCTTGTTGGAACCCAGAACAGGCACGAGCTAAGAGAAACTGTGTCGAGTCCTTACCATATATAGGTAACATAGGTAGGACACAGCTCTGGGGTAGAACAGGCCTACAGCCAGTGCTGTAGCTGTCTTATCTGTTATGGCGGGACGCTATTTAGGTTTTTTTAAGTCAGAGCGGCCCTCATTTCACATGCAGCGGCCCTTTAAGCGTGGTGCGACGTCTGCGATATCCACAAGGGAGCGGAGCTGGCGGGACGCTGTTGGAAACTTAAGCGGCCCGGTCGAACGCCGATCCGCGGGGTAGCACGGCAACTGCGTGACATCACTGCAAGTCCTTATCTCAGGACACAACGCTAAAACTGTAGTAAATCACTTCTATTCCCGTTAAATAATTTGAAGTAAGATTTTTAAGCCTTGCATACATGTAGAACTGTATGTATGCCTACTCCTACCAGAAGAAGCAGCGATGCACACGGCCACAAAACTGGCGACCGCCAGCAGCATTCTAGCTAAATGATTTTTCTCGTTGTCGGCAGATATGTCTCTCAATCTCACTCAGACTTTCCTTCCTAAAGCACGGCTTTATGTAGGTTTACGGGCTGATTTTGTTTTTGTTCTTGTGATTGATCTTGAAGATAACCAATGTACTTTAACGCGAAGCCAACAATTCAAAAGTGACATGAATAAATTAAAGGCTCACTGCATATAGCACAAATTGAAGGACAAATTGAACCTGGATAAAGAGGATGAGAAGGGAAAAATCTTTGGAATGGCAAGGATGGTAGATAAATATAAGGATTTTGCTGATGGAGGATGTACAAAGGACAATGTAGGAAAATTAGTTGTGGAAGAGGAGAAGATAAGGGAGGTGTGGAGGGCTTACTATGAGAAGCTGTCGAACGAGGAATTTAAGTGGAAGAGAAGAGAGACAGTGTCAGTGGGCCGATAGAACAGAAAACATCTGGCGAAGTGAGAGCAGCCTTGATCAAGATGAAGTGCGACAAGGCAGCAGGCCCACCGGGCCTTGTTTCAGAAATGCTAAAGGCTGCAGGGGAGAAAGGAATTCAGTGGATGCCTGATCTATATAATGCAGTTGTGAGGAAAGGGAAGATACCAGATAATTGGACTAGGAGTTGGATGGTGAGCATGCATAAAGGAAAGGGAGATGCATTGGACTGTGGATCGCAAGGAAGGTATGCAATTCGACTTCAGATCAGAGAAAAACACAACAGATGCAATTTTCATAGTGCGGCAGTTGCAAGAGAAATACTTAGCAAAGAAAAATGAATTGTGGATGGCATTTGCGGTTCTAGAAAAGGCTTTTGACAAAGTCCCACGTGAAGTGATATGGTGGGCATTAAGGGAACTCGGTGTGAAAGAGTATATTATATTAGTCATAAAGACTATGTATGCAGAAGCACAGACGGCAGTTGGGTTAAAGGGGGTGAGAGCAAACCGTTTCTGTGAAAGTTGTTTTTCTTTGACCATTCAAAGTTGTACAAGTACAGCCTTGCACATGTATTGAGTACCAAATTGTAAGCACTTTTTTGGTGCTCAATAGGATATGCAATTGTTGGTGGTTAAAGCAGATAAGTAATACATTATTTGGCTGCACTGCGTGAGTGTTTATCTCATATGATTAGAGTGCGGATAACTTTGCTAAATATCTGAATGAGTTTTACTCATTTTGTGCATTTTTGGGACTTCAATGGCATATGCATCAATTCCTTCAATTGCATATTTGTCGGATAAGGTCACTTGGGTTTGTTGCCAACACTCGGCCAATACCGCGGATCATAAACAGAATAATTATTTGCACGGGCCCCGGAGGTTAGGTCCAACGTTTTTAACTCAGTGTTATTCGTTTATATTGATTAGAGTGCGCTTAGCCTTTTAAATTCCTCAATGATTTTAAAGATTAGCCACATCGTCTCGAGCCAAATAAAACCAGCTCGATTGAATTAATTTGTCTACGCACTTATAGCCGACATAAAGCAATGCAATATCTTGAGGATATCATTTAATGCATGCAATTCCTGTTGCCAGTAGAAATATAAAATTTGGTGTTGTTCCAACATCCGCGTTCAACCTCATGATCAATCTCTCGTTATTTGAATATATTATGATAAATTGCACTAATTTACGCGTCTCTGCCAAGACAGTATTGCAGTATACATTCCGTTTATTTAAGAACTCTGTTGATTCCACAGTGCATAAATTAACAAGAAGCATAATCAGTGATCGCGATCCGCAGTTCAACTGTCGTGAGATTTTATTAGGCAGCATACAGCAGGCTATAACCAAATTTGAGTGCCTCTCAGTGTTTCAAAGTTTTTTTGAGTCACGCGCATCGTCATTTCTGTTCGCCAACTTGTTCCTGATCGGCGACTTTCAACAGCAATTAATTCTCAGAGTCAAAAAAATTCAACAAGAATGCCAGGAGTGTGAGTTGAGATAGCTAACAGTGGGAATTAAATAGTCCAAATGCTATTTAGCAAAAATATTGCTTTGCAATCCATAAATAGACTATATTGTTAATTATCATGATGCATGTTTCAAATATCAAACTCAATTTAGGAAAGTAAGAATTTGACCAATTTTTCTCAACTCGCTACGGACCGGTGACGCGTGATCCTGAGGTCACCGCTAGGCCCCTTTAATTGTCCTATTCAGGACTTTCGTTGGCCAGCGTGGCAGCAGATTCTACAAGACGCCAGAAAATTTGACCCAGACACCGAATAATCTTACGGTACCCCGAGAGTCTCCACTGCAGGCATAAAAAATCGCAATTCAAAAGATGCACGACAATACGCTTCAGATGCTGCACAGCGCATGTACTGCATGCAGACTTGCTAATGCTCATGTTTATCTGCATTGTTTATTGTTTGAACTAAACAATACATACACGTACGTTGGTATTTTTCGCGTATTTGGTTTATGTCAACTTAACTATATGAAGAACCGAAACGCTCCATGATGTACCATGATACGCGACATATAATGTCTGCTTATCAAGGAATCATCGCATCCGGACTCGCAATATTTGTAATGTTTGACGCATTCACAACAAATTAGCAGCCATGCTTCATCCGTGCGCCGTTGATCGAGGACACAGCGCGCCAGCAGACAGAGAACGAACTGGACTGGACACACGGCGAGGCAAACAGTGCGCGCGTCTAAATCAAATTGTATGACACAACACAATAAATTCCAGATAAACACTATATTTGACACAGACGCGCAGAGCAAACACAATCCGAGCAGCTCTTTGAATTGTTTGTCCTAAAATGCTGCCCACTGCGTCGACAGTACAGAGGAAATGCGTGTTGGACAAAACGCATATTAGTATACGAACGTTCACACATTTCGACAACCTCGTTGCACGTCTCAAGCTCTGCTACATGTTTGTAATGGCATTGAGTGTAGTAGACATTGGCTAGATATACGCCTTGACGATAAACCAAGACACGTTCACTGATGGACTGCGACCTTGCCACTCTCGGTAGAACTCGGAGACATCGTATAGCGTGCTCTTGACTGCGCCGGGTTTAGTATTCACAAAGACTGCTAACGACACAACCTGTTTGACGGTCTTCAGTGATTGACCGTTATTGTTGTTAGTGCGTTTTAAAATCAAAAACGCAGAACTGATATTCTTCGGCACACACTCTACATTCGATCGATTGTTCAAAACACACTTCTCGGCTGCGCTCTCCACGGCAAATTAACCAGCAACCTTGTATTCAGCGTCATACTGCACAAAGTATACGGTGACGTTGCTTCTGATCGATTTAATAATCGGGACACAAGAGCGCTCAGTGAACTAGCAGTCTGGTGGCGAAAATAACGCATTCTTCAGCTCGATGAAGGCATTGCATTCTCGCTGTGCCACGGACGACGGCCTCTCTGTGACACGTGAATCCGCGGCCGACTTCACCCAGTTCTTCAACTGCATTCAGCAATTGAGGTGAAACGTCACGAGATCTTAGATTAGCATAGTTGTCGTATGAGTAGGCAATCCGATCTGAAATGTGCAAAACGTCTGTGAATCCAATTCGGTATATCAGAATTAACCGTGATGCTTATCTCAAAATCGTCTTCGCCAGCGCTTAATTCTGCCAATTTTGCGATAAAAACAAAAGAAACATACATGTTATGGAGAGCAGAGACATCCATGATAACATCTGCGTCCATCAAGTGATCCATCATGTTGTTTTCTGATATGAAATAGTTTCTGCCGAACTCTGAGGCCAGGCACTCAATTACTTTCACTAGCAGTTGCTTTTTCAAATACACTAATGAATGCTTGGTCCAGAATTCTTTCGGTCGTTCCCAGGGTTTGATTTGCTGTAAAAGAGCTAGAGGGGTCGGCTCTTTTCCCCTCCAGTTCAACCTCGCGAGAGGGGAGGGAGGGGGCTAATAGCAACTTTTATCGAGCTAAGGGGTTCAACCCCCGCCCCCCCAATCCCACCCCAAAATCTAACCCTGGTCGTTCCTCGCCAGTGTTTTTCGCAGGATTTTTTTCGGGAGGGGGGGTGTAAAAGTTTTCAGGGGGAAAGATGCTATTTTACTCTTTCTTGTCCTCAGTACAGACCTCACGACCGGGGGGAGGGGGGTACTAGCTAAAATGTTTTGCAAAATCATTGTTACCAGTGCTGGTACTTCTCCCTTTCTTGTCTATAACCTACATTTTAACCCACGGGAGTGACATTTTTTCAAATTCAAATACCCCCGCAACGAGGTTGTATTACACCCTCCCTGGGGGGTTAGCCGTTGGGGGGTGTTGAACAAGACATGGGGGGTTATACTATAACAACTCGCCTGGGGGTCAGCCCTTTGAGAGGTGTACAGCAAAAGCTGGGGAGGGGGGGGTAAACCCCTCGCAGGGGGTCTGCGAAATTCCCTGTTCCTCGCACGCCCACATCATCAGCGTCTTGAAGATATTGCTGGACAAAACAGACTCTCGATTTTTTCAGATTCCATGTTTTCGATAATTTTGTGCGTAAGTCAGAGTGCGCACGATAAATGATTCTGTGAGCTCGTCCAGCTGAGAACGATGAGCAATTCTGCCTGCGAGAAAGCAAACCTCCATTCCTCCTCGTCCTCTCTGTTGCAACTCAGTCTGTGCGCCACGTCAACAAAAATTCACACCCGTATCTGACGAATTGTTTGATGACAGACTTGGACGGACAGGCGTGACGACGTGTTCCCGTGATCCACTCGGACGCCTCTACAGGCCATCACGGGCAGTGGAAGGACGGGACGGGTGCTTCCAAAGCGAGCATTACCTCAGGGCACAGATGGGCGCTACAATGCTAAGAAGCATAACTTAACCACCGGAATACATATATAATAAACGCAGGGAAATTCCCGTCTCAGTTATCCGACAAATTCATCGCCGCTGGTGAAGCCTTGACGGCTCTGCCCGAGAGTCTGTTATAGGAAAGACTGCCACTTCATGAAATTGCGGCAACGATTGGATTTCATTGACAGTTTTAACAGCTGTCGACATACGTGACAGTCCAATATAATACATGTACGCTGTACTAATGGACTTATGGCTAGCTCCAAGGTTGAATGTAGATTCTACAACCCCTACCTTAGGCTCTGTTTAGCCAACTTATCATTTGCACTGGTTGCAATTATATTTTTATAAATATTATGCAATAATTCAGGGTTGTAAAGCGTTTCGCGAGGAGCCTCTACCATCCTTTTCTGTCCAACTGAGCATTGACTTTATGTTGGTTTAGCCTGTTGCATTTGCATGGCATGTCCTGTTGCTTGACTGAAGAATCTGAGGAATAAACAATATTGTACTGTATTGCATAACACTGCACTTCATTCTAGGTTATTAACACCTATAATTGAGCGTTAAATTTTAGCAGAGGCCCCTGCAGGGTTGTAATAATTGATAGCCTTGCGCTAGCTACTTGGTCTATAGCGCCAAGCTGCCTGCGATAGAAGCAGCTGCCGCACTTCGCGCCTGCCGCCCTTGTTTCAGCATCAAGCGAGACTCAGCAGTGTCGTTGCAAATTTTTAAAAATCAGGATTTTGCGTGGTTGTAGCGTGAATAGTTTATAATTTCAGAGCCGAACTGTGTTCTGAGGTAATGCTCACTGTGAAAGAACGCGGATGGGACCAGGTCTTGCAGCTGTGTTGCACATTGAAGAGTAATGTCATGTACAGCGTCATTGAGTGACGCCAAGCTTCTTAAATAGTCCAATTGATGTATTTACTTTGCTGGGCCGTGCACCCTGGCGCATCATATACGCAAGCATCGCCTGCGGAGTGCATCACTTAATCACCGCTCTTTCCTCAATTGGTCGCGCGCGTAGCCTGGGTGCACCCCAGCAGTCCAGATTCTCTACGCCATTCCGCCGTTTTGCGGTGGAAAAAAAATTGTGAACAGGAAAGCGGAAGGATCAATTGAATAACGCATTCGTTCTATACGTCTTGACTGCCCGTCTTCTGTCCGCAGGCACTCATGCTTTTGCAATTTTATGCACAGATTTAAACTGATAGATGTCTTGCCTTTAAACTAAGATAGCGGCCCTTGATCAGCGGTGCATATTCGTTTCGCAAAATTAAGAAAAACTAGTTAACCTACCTGTCCTACACCTTAAACCATTAGCCACTTCATCAACGGAGCTTGGTTAACGACATTAATATTGAAGACGAACCCCTATTCAATGATCTAACAACTTAAAGTGCCCGCGTACCTTTCGGTCAAAACGAAGGAAGTCCGGTCGTTAACTATAAAAGTCTGTATAGATTACTATGGAACTCATCGAGCCGCCGATTGTTTGCGGTCGTTTTTCTCGTCGCGCAGACATGACGTCATCATTGCTTAACGACGGTGGCTGGCGTTCGTTTGAAAGAATGCGCGCGAACACAGCGATACCGTGTCTATTCGGCCAAAAGAACGCCACCGTCAACTTCTTTGTTTTGATCGAAAGGTGTGCACTATAATATCTACATGTACATTGCAACATTTCACATACAAGACCATGCCACAAGCTTTAGCGTAGTGTAGGCCTGTAGTGTAGGTCTGTGCTATAATGAACTTCTATCGATCGATTCCGGCAATGGGTCATTTCAAGTCCACGGTGTTACAATGGAGTTAGAGTTAAGTTAGTGTTGATCTGGGGTCCACACCGTCTCAACCCGCTCACTGGAAATCGATTTTCAACACCGCTCTAACACGGTGTTAACACGGTGTTAACACCGTGTTTTGCGCGGTGTTGGCGCCGGGTTGAGTTGGAAAGTTAAAATACATCAAACTTTAGACTATTTATTAAAAATATATATCGTCAATTTCTTTAAATTAAGTTCGTGTTCGTGTAAGTTGCCAAAAGGGTTAATCAACCCTAACCTGTCATCAAAACTGCAACGATGCCGTCGCAAATGAGTTAACTCTTGGATAGGAGAAAAAAATGATCTGAGTCGGCATGGTGCTGAAACCAATCGATTTGAACTCAACGGTGACTCGCTTGTTTTCCTATTGCGCAATTCTCTTAGGTCTATTTGCTGCAAGCGGCGCAATGCCTAGGCCGCGCATACAAGTGTGACCACGTATTGCCGAGTCACTAGGCCTACTAGGCTCATTCGACCACGAATATTAGCGATCGGCCTACAGCGCGCCAAAATAGGCCTATCCAAATATTATGCAGCGCGCCAGTTTTCTAAACAACGCGCTAACACGGTGTTAACATGGTGTTCGCGCGGTGTTAACACCGCGCTAACACCGTGCTAACCTGTTAAATCAAATTACTGCAAGATGTTCTATTCTAGTCGCTAACAACCACACTCTCGCCATGTTTATTGTTTACTTGAAGTACTAATATTGACGTCATCGTTACACAATTTTTCAGAGATGTTGGAGATAGAATTTCCTACAAAACGTATATTTCGTATTTGTAATATCTCAAAAAATTTCAGCGACTATGGAACGATCCTAGTATGTGGGGCACTTCTTCATCTCGATATGTAATTAAACATTTTTTCTCAAAGTGTGTACAGCAGGGCAAACGCAACAAAACAACAGCAGCTAAACTAAAGCAAACTAAATAAATTAAGGCAATTGTGAAACTCAAACAATGACAGGGACGTTTCCATCCTACCCCCGGGGTAAAGACTTCACCCCCTTTTCTACGAAGAGGATAGTGACTGCGAATCATGAATTTTATACTAAGTTACGCTAGCTTGTTAGTGAATGAAGTCCTATATTAAATATGAAATTTTTAATACAAGATAAAAACAGCAAAACTATGTTCTCAGAAATCATGTACACAATTATAGAAACTGGCAAGAGCAAACAGAACGTTGGTTACACCACTCAGATGGTTCAAAAAAACCCCTAGACTACCCGCCCACCCCGTTACAAGTTCCAGTAAGACAAACCCTTAGTCCTACGACACGCTCACCCTTGCGGGTGGCGCATGGAGTCAGCTGGGCCACCCCTGTCGAGCACTACCCCAGAAGTATACTCCAGGAATATCAGATGAACGTTACCACTCAACGAGCTAAGCTCACACAAGATAAACTCGGTACACATCTAGGAAATATATGCTAGTTATCTCATAAGTTACAAGTTATCTTAGTTGCTCGACAAGGGTGCCACTTCCACGATCGCATGAGGTAGTGTGTCTAGAGTTCACTGCGGCAATACCTGACGTACCCTGGAAACGCCCCCTAGCAGCTCGCAGCTGAGCTAGCAGCAGTGCTAGGCCTACTCGCAGGAGTAGTCACGAAAATTGGGTCAGTGTGGACTCAAGTTCGTGACAACAATCATCCCCGGCACCAGTATAACTCATCCCCCCCTCCAGTAAAAAATTGCCTACCCCTCACCCCCACCAGCTTGCTGAGCGAAGTTTTGGCCAAGCAAACACAATTTGCAGTTCCTGGTAGGATTTTTTTTGAGCGTCCCCACCTCCTCCCCTCCCTCGGTGTATAATTGTGCATGGAAGGAAAAGTCTCCATGAGCATCCCTCTCCTACCCAGTTGACGAGTCACATATGTGAAGAAAATCATTCCTTTGCCCCGATCAAAAACGTGTAGAACTGCGCCATGTAGCAGCGTTCTGTTCGTTTGAATTGTTGAGGGACGGTAGTCTGTTCTCTGAACGAGACGTGTTTGGTTGGATTAAAAGTTCTGCTTCGGACGGTAGAGTGGTGCAACACTGAAGGCATGTATGAATGCGCGCTGCGGTAGTGTGGCGTGATGCGTCCAGCGCGCTCCTCGCTTGTCCTCCATCACGTCAAGCACCGACACGCACAGCACCGCGTCTGTACCACCACCGGCGATGTAGAGAGTTTGTTTGTAAACAACGAAATCAAAACAATTCACGTCAGTTTTGTACGACTCTCTCTCCAGCCATGTCTGAGTCTCAAAGTTGCAGATGAAGTCCAAAATGAAGTTCAAATATTAAGTTGCATATAAATTAAGTTAGTGTAACGCACATTCAAATATTGATTGATCCAAACTGTTGCTTCAAAATATTGGAGGGTCACACAGTCTCTTACCCCTCTCCCCTCCCCCGGAATTCTATCTATATGCAAAATAATTTTGGAATCTCCGAATTCCCTTCCCCCGGAATCCTATCTATATGTAAAATAATTTCGAAAAACCGCGGGAAAATTGTGGAGAATGGAGAGGGGAGCGGGACGATCCATACGGGAAGCGGAACGGGAGAGGCTGAAATTTGAAATCGGTTTACGGGATGGGGTGGGTAAGGGAGAGATTTAAAATTTTGATTAAGGGTAGGGGCGCTAAAAGCTTCCCCATGTCACTCTCTAATCTAGACAAATTTAATATGCTGTGCCACCAGCATGCGTAAGGCTATATGTTTAGATGTTTGGAGTTTGTTCAATGCATGCGCAATAAATTGGCTGCATATTGACTGCACCGTTGAATCTATTCCATCCGATCAGCTCGGTTCGATCCCCTGTGGTGTCCACTGTGTACGCTGGTTCAAACTTTACCTTATCTGCACTCTCACTGCCTTTGCTGAACTCGATCTGAGATATTTCCAGTTGTTTTATTCTCGTCAGTAGATCCTTGGCGCTCTGCGATATGGCGCACGCCGATCTTTTGTCCATCAACTCCTTTACGTACGACTTGCAACTTATCATCATCAGCAATTGTCTTAGTGCTTCGTCTTCATGTGTTTGCATTTCCTTTAGTCTCCCGGCTTTAAAGTTCTCTAGCTGCTCAAATAGCAATCCTCACTCTTTGTCGATGATCTGCTTTTGTTCAGTTTCCTTTTTAGCTTCTTCTTGTTGACAAGTAGATATACGCTGCATTAAAGAGAATTTGATATCAGTTAGTCAAGATATTTGCGCTTAGCTTGATCCTTCACAATTTTCAAGTTTTTACAAGCCTTTCTTCCGCTGCTGCATAAAGAAGTTTGAGGATATTTTCATATCTACCATTTGGTGAGTTTTATGTTCCAGTGTAGCGCACTGAAGACATATCGCAGCATTGCAATCGTAGCAGAAAAGCTTCAGTTGTTCCACTAAATGAGTCTCGCAGTACATTGGCCGAGCTTGCATGAGTATCTGGAAGCCTTGTTTCTCTTTTAGTGGCACAACGTCATGCAACTGCGTGGCTCTTAGCTTTCCATGTATTTTAAAACATGAATCACGTATATTGCTAGCGCACTCCACGCAGCACATTGTCGCCTCAGATTCTGAACATAACTCACACTTCGCCCCGTTACTCCTCATCTTTAAACTATTCATTACCTCCTCTACAAACAGATTATTGGGGAGGCCATGAAATCCCCCGGACGGGATTTTGAACATCTGACGACATAGAGGACATGACATCTCGTCTCCAGGCAGTTTTTCTCGTCCATAGTCCTCCAGACACTTTAAGCAGAACGTGCGGATGGACGGCAGATGCTTTGGTTTCTTTTACGGCCCCAAACATATCGAGCATTCAGTGATACCTCTCGTGTGGCCTTTATCTTTTTTGGTCGCCAATATTTTGTTTATATGAACTAGAATGTCAGTCACACTCTGAGCTCCTACTTGCTTAAGCGCTAGACATACGGTAAGATAAATAAATAAAATTTAAATTCTCTGGCACTGGTTTGACGTGGTTGATGTAGAGACACTCTAGTCCTCGTATGGATAGAAAACGCCAAATGCCAAGCAACTTTCTTTGGAGCTCCATGTCGCTTTCAAAACCACACATATTAATTTTTCGTTACTCAGGTGTTTGATAATTTATTTGATTCCCTGGTGGCCATCGACGTCTAACAAGTTTTCAATTTTGCATACTGCCATAATTAAACAAGTGTTTCAATAGTAGGAGTAATTTTTCAGTAGTTGTCTCACTATAGAATCTTTTGTCTCACTTGTAGACGTGTCACGCAGTAATTTTGCCTCTGTGTTCTGAGGCTTCACATTGTAGCACTGTGCGATATCTTAGAATTGCTTTTGCAATCTGTGCATGCATCATACGCTGCATCCCCTAGGTCGGTGTCGGTCGCAGAATAGAGGCCTGATGCATGCCGGTATTAGGCCTACGCTATATGTACATATTCTTTGCAAGCAATTCTTTCATATTGGCTAGGTCTATAATTGTACTATTGCATACCATTTGAATAAAAAGCATTAGGCTGTAGGCCTACTTTTACATCAGAACGACTCCACAGATATGTTTTTCCTTGGGCGATGTTTAGACTATATAAAAACGGTTAATCAAATTTGTGAAACTGCTAATCAAACCTGAATTTGATTAGCAAAACTGCTAATAAATTTTCTAGGCCTATACTCTGGCCTTCGCTCACGACGTCGCTTAATAATCATTTTGAGAACTGATGTACGATTGGCCCTGTTCAAGGCCTGCTGCCGTCCATTTGGACATCAGAATACAAAACTCAGTTCTGAGTTATGACCTACGAGAATATTATTCTGACCGATTTTCGCGGACTCATGTATTTTATACATGTATTTCACGTCTCCCGGAGTCTATTGAAGTCGAATGACGTACATATATAATTTATCTTGAACAATTATATACAAATTCTATTCACACACAAGGTATCGGGGCTCAAAACAGCAATTCTGGGTTCTGAATTCATTCAGTTAATGCATGAGCCCGCGATATAATACTATTTACTAGACTCTAAAGTGATATTAAATGTTCATTCAATCTAAATAATTTTCACATTTACACTTTTATAAAGATAGTCGTAACACTGCTTTTGATAAGATTTTTGTACGTTTTTGACGGTTGCCATGGATACGGTTGCCACGCAACGCCTGGCCCATGGCCTGGCTAACGGACGCCTGGCTAACGGACGGTTGCAATTTCGAATAATTAGGAAAAAATTTGTTGGATTTCTTTCGTGTAAGTTTCGTAAACAATAATTACATCGGGCTAATAACTGATCGTTTGTATCACGCGAAATTCGAATCAGCTAGCAGGCTTCACCAACCCGAACCTTATGCTAACTTAGCCTTAACGCCAACCTAGCGTTAGCGCTAACGATGCCCTAACCCTAACTTGCTAATTCAACCGCAGCCCTAACCCTAATAAGAATTTCAGCTTATTTAGACGTTTCACTTACAGCAAATTCCATTACCCGGTTAACCCTAACCCTAATCCTATTAGGGTTAGGGTTTAGTTACGATTAAAGGCGAGAGGTTACTGTAATCTCTGTAAGCTGCCTATCTGTGCCGAGCGCCAAGATGGATGGGCGCAGTTTTTATTTTCACGCCGGGCCACACTCGCAGGGAATAGCTTATGATCAGCGTTCTAAGTTTTTTTTGATTACCGTAATTTATGGTAATCTAAGATCGGTAATTTACGGTAATCTATTATAAATGACGGTAATTACACTAAATGACCGATTCGGTAATTTGTTCTGTTCTGATGTTTTCTCATAAAACAAAAAAACGTAGATTTGGGCATGAAATGCACTTGAAATGTATCTAACGACAGCAACCTGGCCCGTTTCGTTAAAGACATCGTTGTGTTTGACGGAAAGTGCTTCGATGTAGAATCCTAGTACGATTTGGAAATTTTATTTAATAATTCGAATCGTCCTGTATTTTGCCGTTAGGAATTTGCGTGATTAGATTACCGTAGATTACCGTAGTTTACCGGTAATTAAGAATAGATTACCGGTGATCTATATATTTTAAGTTTACTGGTAATTTTCGAACGCTACCTATGATAGGCAATGATGTGACTATTAAAGTAGTGTTAGGGCTGCATTAGGATTAGCAAGTTAGGGTTAGCGATGCGTTATGGTCAGGGCGTTGTTAGGATTAGGGAGAGGTTGTTTAGGGTTGCGGCTAGGATTGTGTTAGGTACCCTGCGTACATGCATGTATGCCCTTCTGACAACCCCAAAAATTGACCTTTACAAGTTGACCTACAATCGATTTTGTAATCAAAATGAATGAAAGTCAAATACTAATCTTACACAAGTAGTACCGGTACATAAAACTCAGTGTAGACTACAATGTCATGTAGACTGCATGTATGTCCATGCCACGGTCAAGGAATGTAGATTTAAATACCTTATGTAATTTTTAGGAGGCGGGGGAATTAAGGGCATGACATTAAAGACATGCTGCTTGAAATTTAATTTTGGTTATGGACATGAAATTCAGGCCTGCATGTAAGTTCTATTCTGAACATATAGGCCGGCTGCATGATGCAGGCCTGCTGCATGGTGCAGGCCTGCTGCATGGTGCAGGCCTGCTGCATGGTGCAGGCCTGCTGCATG
>JAQIWG010005458.1:0-14515 GCA_034695025.1 Chamaedrilus cognettii | reverse complement strand
GGTTTAGGAGCTTTTGGTGCAGGGGGAATGATCATGATCTTCTTAACAGGACGAGAGAGCAGGGGCGGGGGGCGCTGACCACAGTGCTGACGGATTCTTTTTTTCCTCCGTGCATAAGTCACCACCGGGAGGAGGGTTGCTGACAAAAAATTTTCAATGCAGAAACTGTCTTGGCTTGGCGAAAACTTGGCTCGGCATGCTGTTTGAAGGAGAGATGATTTTCTTGATTTGGTTCATTCTGCTCTAAGTTACCTCCCTTAGCATTGACAAAACTTGACTTGACATTGCTGGTGTGGGGGAGGGGGAGGGGGGTGCACCTCCTCTCATCACCAACGTATATAAAACCGCCACTGCAGGATACGGCTCAACGGACTCGAGAGTCCTTCACTGCTGCCGTAGCTAGCCGGATTTCTAGCGACTGGAGGACGGAGCCGCATACGCGCAGAAATAATTACGTCCTGCGGCACACGGAACTTCAAACCGAGAAGGGAAGACGCAGAAGCCTAGAGACCACACGCCGCCTGTTTGTCATTCGTTAATTTTTGACCATTAGACATCAGTTCTGGGCAAGGTGGTAACAGCCTGCCTTATTAACAATATTTTGTTGAATCTAGCTCGTAGCAAAGTGCAAGCGAAGTAGTGACGTAAAAATGAATTAACTGACAGTTGGCACTGGAGTAACAGCTTACTACTGTCTAGATTTAAGCAAAGCACTTGTCATCACATTGTCTTTTATTCCATTCTAAGTGCATTAATGAACTTCCTTGACAGGAGAATCGCCTGATAATTCGATTCTTAAATTTCAAAAATGACATGCAACACGACTAGGTACATGCAGGATCTATTGTGATTTTAATTCGGGTTAACTTACGTTACCTTCACTTTCATCTAAAAGAGACCGCGAAATACAATAATGAAAACAGTTATTTTGTTGGCTTTTAGTTTTTTTTATGATCAGCGTCCCCTAGATATTTTTCATGAACCGAATCGCCTCCCCTCGGGGCCTTAATTAATGCCTCTAGCTGGCGTGGAATGGTCCTAATGCAATACTTGTCAATCTTCTCGTCTTCTCCTAATCAGATTAATTGGTTAAATCTGGTTGCCCGAGCGTCGTTGAGCAAGAAGGTATTTACTGTACGATAATTACTGAGCCACTCCGAGAATTTTCTGTAGACCAATAAATTAACGAACGTCGGTCGAGTACGCAACGAACTCCAGCGTCATTGAACTACAAAATAATTATGTGCCAGACGTTGCGGCGTTCGATTGTGCTAATATATAGATAAATGTAGGCCTTTTTCAGAATCCCTCATATCAACATACACGATATACCTCCATAAGATCGTCATCGGAAATGCATGCAGCTTGAGCATACAACAGACCCGATTGACCATTTAATTTTACTTTACGTGCACAAGTAAGCGCGTTGTTATTATTTCTTTATCCAGAATCAATAATGCCATAATAGCAGGCCTACTCACCGTTTGATATACGCCGTTGGGATATCCAGGGATAACTAATCCGCGAATTCGCACTATTATCTTTTGTTTAGATAATGTGAAAGTATCTGTAGGCTAGTTGCGCATTGGCGGGTATACACTAATTCCCTTTCTCAAGGTTTTGATATGCCGTGCGATGTTCTACAGCAGCATAATATCATAATGAAAAATTGAAATTGTGGCACAGGCCTAATGCTATTCTTTGTCCGCACGGAAAATGCCTTGTTTTGTGAGTGCTGCATGATTCTGGAATATTGATGTTAATCTGCGAGGTCGTCGACATCATTACCCCCTAATTGGATGTTTTAGTTTAAACGCGGCTTAAAGTTTAAAGTTTAAATTTTGCGGCTTTGCGGGCTTTGAGACTTTGCGTCCATGGGTCATCTCTAGAAGGCGTTTCTAGCGATTTGCTTATATAGTTAAGAAATACCAAGTTTGTGAAAAAAGGTGTTTGAAGTGTACAAGATTTATCCCCTAGACGGATATTCTAGTTTAAATGCATTAGCAAGATGGCGCTATTCATCATTTTCTTCATTATAATGCAGCAAAACCGAATAGGTATTAAATACATTAGCTCACGCATTGGTGAACGTATAGACCACCGGATTTCTGCGAAACCCGCGCTAAAAATGTATTTTCTTATTGCATTATTGAATTAGCGGTGTGAACGAACAGCTTGCTAGTGTCACTGCAGTGTGTCACGGGTCACCGGTCACATGATCCACGGAATAGTAAAACCAATTCAGAAATTGAGCAGCGTAATAAAAGTGGACATAAGTCAGCGTCAACACATAAGGGATCAACGCAATTGGCAAGAAACCGGTTGTTATAGCAAACACAGCGCAGCGTTTCCATTTTGTAACCAAGTTGGCTTTTTTATGCGGATGCCCGCGCGTGCCGCATTCAATTGTTAACATCCAATATCCCGCTCGCACATTATGTAATATTATTTCAAATCCGATTTCAAAGCGTCGATATTTTTTGCCCAAAATAAGACTCCGACGTCGTCTGCATTTGCGTGAAGTTATCAGGATTGCGTTTCCGTGTAAATTTTTAACCGACTCACGTTCGAAGCCTGCAGCCATACAGGCAGCCGCACTGACAGAGGGCCATGTAGGCCTGTACACCGGTGACCAGTCTAACATAAATGCAAGGAAACGTATCCAATGCCTGGAGTGCTCAACCTACAAGCTCAATAGTCACTACAGTGGCGTTTCAGGAAAAATCATTTTGGGAGGCCATCCAAAATGTGAGTGGAGGATATTAGTTCGCGAACGAAAATCGTGTGTCGAGTGTGTGTGTCTTACAAATATTGGGAGAGGGGGGGGGGGGAGCTGAAAGCAGATTTGGAAGGGCTTACAACATCAAGCTGGCACACACTGGACGCACTGGATGGATCGATAAGTTGGCAATGATTGAATTCTCCTCTCCCAATTGGTCGTGTTTCAGTCGTGCAGTAGACACTGATCAGCGCGACCACAGCGCAGATGTCCAATAGACCGTGCAATTACCAACGGACTGCGGCTCGTCGAGCTCTCTGTGGAACCGGTGGACGGCCGGGGGCATAGGGAGGGGAGAGGGGAGGACTTGGGATGGGGAGGGGGCATAGGAAGGAATGTGTGGGCATTGGAAGGAAAGGGGGTGGGGGGTTTATGAGAGGCTGAGACTACTTCTAAAGCAGATTTTTCAAGATTTTCACCTACATTTATTTTAAACAGAAGGGGTAAATAGAGCCTCGGAGGCTGAGGCGGCTAGAGGGGGGGGGGGGGCTACGGAGATAGGAGGGTTGGAGGGTGGAATCGATAGTTTGATTCACTGGAGGTAAACAATGTCCTAATGGGGTTCATTTTCTTATCTTCCATAGGTAGCTCTTAGTCTGCGCTAGTTCCCAAACTGAACAAAAAGTATAAATGCATGTTGGGACAGAATACTCGACAATAATAGAACATAATGATACAAATAACAATACAACGTAAAAACACCCGTTTTCAAACGTGGACATTTTCAAATATCTCGGAAAGTAGCCCGAACGCACGCGATGCCCGCGACTCCTGTCGTGCGAGCAATATCGTTGTCATAGGCGAGTCGCGCCGTCTCTAACAGGATTGCCGAGTGTAGACTTGACGCAGCGCTCAGCGTGGATAACTCGATCTGGGCTCGCACCAACGACACCGCGCACCAATCCTTGGCTTGACCAGATTTAGTACTTCGCTACTTTGCTCTGGTCACCCTGCCAATCCTCCACGATAAAGTTAAACCCGCTGCTTGATACCGCAGTGGCGACATATCAAAAGATAAATATTTAACTTTGGGGCCTAAGACACGGCTTTCAACGAAAAATAAAATAAAGTCGAAATAGTATGCTCCTTTAAATTCACCATAAAAACTATATTTAGCCCCTTTCAATGCTTAAATTTTTATAATTTTCTTGCAACAATCTATTCACATAAAGCTTCCTGCTCCAAATGCTAAAGCAACTTGATATACAAGCCAATTTACAGTTCGACTTTACTAAATGAAAAGGCGCAGAAGACTGAAAAAAACGGACAAACAGAACCTTTGTAGACACTAGACAAGCTAGCAACAAACCACGACACACAATAGTCCTACCAAGTAAGTTAAACCAATATGAACAACAGTGATACATAATGACATACATTAGAGGGGAGGGATTAATGAAAATCCGCAAGGAATAGAGAATGAATGTGAGAGGGGACCCGGAAGAAAGCGAAGAGGAATGGTAGACGATTTGATTGAGAAGGATACGTATGCTGCAGAGAAGGGTCCAGGAAAGGTTGGTGTGGAAAAGTTGGATGCCAGGGGCCTGCCACGCGGCAGCACACTAGAGAGAGAAGCGTGATAGGTTTACATGTATGGCCTACGCGAGTTATGCAGGTGATCGAATTTTGATGACGTCCGGTGTCGGCAATTTTTACAAGGATTCATCACTCGCACTTTTGATTGAACCTGTCGGTTAGCGTGAAGGATCATGACGCGGTGAAAATAGAGGTGAGGACACGCGAATCGGTCACACACTGAGCGTCAGGGGTCCCAGGGGTCCCAGGGGTCACGGGGGTCACGGAGGTTACAGGGGTCACGGGGGGCGGCGCAGTTCACACTCATCAGCACAACGCATCAAGTCTTCATCTACCGCCCCGCATAGCGCGTCGATGAATAGGGAGAATTGACCACGCGTTACTTTAAAATCTGGGGCTGAGTTAAACGCAGAAAATTTTTATTATAAAATATATAATATGTTCAAGAAACGTTCACTCATACTCGCCACACCCTTAGACAGTTGTATCCTTAGTCATCCTTAGTCACACCGTAAGGCAGTCCGGACTAAGGATGCATAAGAAGATGACACTGAGCGTGCACGGGGATCGGGATTAATTATGCGCGAAAAATAGTCTTCAAGACTGCTGAAATTTTATACAAATTAATCAGCGTTGGTAGGGGTTACATGATGAAGTACGTGGAAGTGTGATGTAGCACATTTTAAGATCGAATTTAATTTGTTAATACAATAGGCTGTGATCATACTCGCGCATTAGCTATGCACCTGTAAGATGCTGCTTTACTCGTACGGTGCAACATAGTTATTAGCATAGGGCCAGCATAAAGCAATTCAATTAAATGCTAAGAGTAGGGGCTAATACGGAGGGTCCGCCTAGAGGCCGGAGTGGATAAATCCAATAAGCGGATGTGCCTCGAACTGAATCCAATTAACGCCGGGATATCTCGCGGTGATGCGAGGAACGCGAGCGTAAATGATGTCGCCTAAGTTTGAACTTTATAACTCTAAGGCTAGTGTGCCAACTCTCTAGTAGCTAAGTAGCCTAATACCTTTTTATGTAAAGTACGCAAGCGCTCGTCTCAGCAAAATCTTTCTGGTTAACGAAAAGGCAAAAATGGAGCCTGCGCGGTTGAGTTTCATATCAATCACTTCTACTTCACGCTGATTGTATTTTCACTTTTTCGTTGACCAGCAAAATTGTGCTGAGTGAGCGCTTGCCTACTTTACATGCCCCTGGTCTCATCGCGCACGCCGCGATAACGCTGTTTAATTGTCAGCCTGTGTAATAGCCTTTAGGTTTCAGTTCAATGTCTTGTAATTAAAACTCTGAAGTCCTGACGCATGTATTCATGTAAGCCTGATATGCATGTATTAAGCCTAGACAAACTGGTGCTTGATCTTTTTCTGCTGATAAATGCACTCATGCAACATAATAATTCCAAGACTAGAAATGAAGGAAAATCTGATTTTGTAAACTCCATATTTTAAACAGACACGTGTGTTCTAACTCAAGATGCGGTAAAATTCTCATATCATTATTATCTCTGCGACATTATTGACACCATTGACGGGCTGCAGCGAGAGACAATCATTAATCCAGCACCGATCCTGGTCCTGCAGGCTCTCTTAGCTGAGCAAGCTGATTGCACGAACTCTTGGTTCCAGAACAAAACTGTCCATTAGTTCCCCGCGGACACGGTTGAGCGGCTGAGAGGGTTCAACGGCTGAACGATTGCGCAGTAACTGTCGGCTCCGTTGGTAGACTGCAGCCCTTTATTTATAACATTTTATGGCTTCCCACAGTCTGGTTTCCTGCCCGCTTCACCAATCCTATTGATAGCCGATAATAACTGCGACATGTTCTGCATTGCTAAGCAGTGAAAACGGCATCTTCGAGAATGTTTGCACAGTAATGTTAGCATGTGATCTACTAGCATGCTGCGCCTTCACATGGCATAATTCGTTGCTCAGTCAAATGAAAAAGTCGGCAGTCGACCCTCTGCTGTTTTATTCTCGTGGCTAAGCTGTTTGTATTTATTCTGATTAATTTCCGGAGCAAGATTGTTTCCAGACAAGTGCGAACCATTCTAGAAAATTCTCATAGCCTAGCCTACACTAAGTCTTATGCATGTACATGAAGGCATTCTGTTGTGAAAAATGCCCAATGGATGCAAGAAGCCAAACAGTTCTCTTGATTTGCACTGGAATATTAGACTACGACTACTGAATGATTAAAACATGCAGTAAAAACAGGCCATGTAGCCCGTGCTGCACAAGGAGTGTGGATCTATCGCATTCAGCATGAGCGAAAACGTAGCCTTTCTAAAATTACGTCCCGGTATCGTATGCCTATGCCGTGCTGTTAGACTCAAAATCCACGGCTAGGATAAAATGTAGCAAGCAGTATAGTCTACATGTAGGCCTAGCCTAATATACTTGTAGGCTATACGTTAATATTAAGACGGCAGATACACAGTCAAATGTAGCGATGCCATACTAAATCTGCTTCGCGTACGGCAAAAATTACAACTGACTGAACTAGTGCGCGTTAAATCACATTCGTCAATTATTAACGGTGAGTGACATTGACACCGACGTAAGAATAGCTGCAGCCAACACGCTATGTGAGCCTTTAACATTATCAGTGACAGTTCAAGTCACGGACTTATACAGTAATACGTGTCATTTAGCCTACACATGCATTCTTTCTTTTTTCAATCAAAAATATCAGATTTTGTTGTTCCAAGAATACCGTTTGACCGTAGACGTCGGCGTCTCCGGCAAATATTGCATACCGTAAACCATCGACACCGTAGATGGGATACTCTAGATTAGACATCGCAGATATTTCAACGTACGATATTTCAACGTACAAACCCTCACCTCCCCCCACCCCTTTCCGCCCCCAACTAATTTCCACTCAGCCCGTGGTTTATTCAGTTTCTCGGCGCGACGATAAGGCTTGACCTTCTGATTGCCGACGCCCGATCGAGGCTCCGGACTCGACGCGTAAATCACCCCTTCCATATCCTCGCTCTAAAAGCTTTGTCCAACTGGGACTGGTTCTATGAAGATTAACCACTACTACGCTTATTGCCTGCCCTATACTACCGCTGAGAAGCTTAGCCTAGGCCTATATCGATTTCTCGGTTTTTTCTCGAGTATAAGCTACTGGCACGCGGGTTTAGATTACGGGTGCAAAGAGAAAACATGTCATTGTTTATTTAACTGTACACGTAGGCCTATTCAATAACTTGCATAATCGCTTGACCAGAACTGCCCCCAGAACTACAAATTATAATTAAAGAAATATTCGATTATATTTCATTGTGTTGCGTTGGCCTACAATTGCTTGTAAGATGCAATGATCTATACAAACTGAAGGTCTTCATGTACATGTAAGTGTGCTTTAGATCAATGTGTGTATTTTTTAAGTCATCCTATTGATGCACAGTTGTAAATTAGAAATTCATCATAGTGGGTATGAAAAAGGTGACCGGAATAAATATGTGAAATGTGTTCAAAAACAAATAGTAAAATGTGCAGTTATTAAACGAGAAATGTGTAGTCAACAAAGTAAGATTGTGTAGCTAGGCTATAAATGTAGGCCTAGAGATTCTGTCAGGTGTAAACAACAAGCGGCGTTAAGATAGGCGCCAAGATAAATTAGCACATTTAAGAGATGACGTAAAAAATGAATAAGCACCGCTATGAATGGCTTTAAAAAATTGTCAGCAAACCCGGTCTTGAGTTTTGCATGAAAGAAAATCTTTTCTGGAATCGTCGCTCTTCTGCGGAGACATATGGTTAAGAATGTAGCCAGATTAAGATTAGATTCAAAAATGGAGAAAACAGCGAAGTGTGATCGAGGATGAGCATAGTTATAGAAATCAAAAACTTGGGTCTGACAAATTCACTACACCCATAGCGACAAGCGCATAGTATTTAATAAATTGTAGCCTAATAATTTCTGGATGAATGGTTAAAATCAATGCATTTGTCTTCACACTGCAGGTAGGCTAGGCTAGTAATTGTTCACTCGACGCACTAAATAAGCCCCTATTATTATAAATTTCGCGTCGGATATTTTATGCGCAGTGCGCACAGTTCAGGCTCATATATAACAGAACACACGCACACACACACACATACACACACAAACACACACACACAAACACACGCAGCGACGAATGGATGAATCCAAAGAAAGCCTGCTAGCATATGCGAATTGAATTGTCCTAAACAGTTCAAGATGACATTTAGCACACTACACATTTTTGACTGGGCTAACCTCAAAGGTGGCTTGTTGAAGATGATGGTGGAAAGCCTCCGCGTAATCCTCTCTCTAATCGTTGGCGCTCTCTGAAGTACACGCGATGTGCGTCGGGAGTAGGTCACCCCATTTTTCACCCTGGGCTCTCCAGATCGCTCTGACCTCCATTCGGCTCCTTCTCGAAGGCTCGGTAAATTCGGCGAAGCTTTTGCACCTATCCGCGAAGACACGCTTTCAGCGGTGGAAGTCTTCGCGTCACCAAACACACCCCATAACGAAGCGCGTCTAGCTTTCGGATCCTTTTTTGGCACGGAGATGCTGGCTTGTCTCGACACGAAACGTTCCTTGGTTTGTAGGGAAGGTTGAGACATACGCGGTAGAGATGGTTTGTGTTTCGGAGCCAGTTCATGTTTTTGTTCTTGCGATTTGCTTTCTAATAGTAAGTTTGAGTGAATTTCATCAGTGCACGGTGAAGAGGCAATGCTCAAGCATCGTTTTTTCTGCTGCTGAAACTGAAGCCGTCGCAGGCGAGCGCCACCTTGTTTGCCAGCCGCCTGTAGTACAGGATCCGCGGACACATTCTTCAGTTCTGATTCAACAACAGCAGCTCTGCTCTCTAATGCAGAGGCGCTCTGTACCGGATGATCGGAGAAGGAAGCAGTGGTTGTCGACCTAGGAGGAAGAACAAACTTACCCAAACCAGTTGACGCGAAAGCGATGAGCTCTGCTCTCGGAGTTGACTCCCGGAGCGAGTAAAATCTTGATGACTCAGTGTTAAAGGAACGAGTGGAAAAGTCTTCTCTGTTTGGCGCAGTGTGAGAGTGGAAGTGGAGCCTGTAGTGCGAGAGGGAGAGGTGTGGGGGGGGGTCGGGATAGGGAGCGTACCGGAAGTCCTGAACACTGGCGCGACGATAGGCGCCGGGATTAGTTCCAACTAAGCGATCCATTGCATCCCAAGATCAGCCAGGAACTGTATTTCCTCCGTAAACCAAGCACTAACTAAATGAAAAGGCTAGAGACCTAGAATTCAAAATTTGCTTAGTCTACTAAATTTAGCTACTATGCACTGTGGGCATGGAGCTAGCCATAGCATAATAATCTTATGTAAAATTTACTTCGTTGTGCTTGAGATCTTAAACCGAGAAAAATTTATTCAATGCAGTCAAGATGTGTTTTAATCGCGAAGCGCGTTCTTACTAATGCTGATGATATAGGGGCCTACGACAACGGCGCAGATACATACTTGTAGCCTATGTAGGTCATTCTGCCATAGATATAGGCCTGCTAAGCACATTGTGCTCACAATATTTGTCATTTTCTCTGTTTCGGCAGCAGGCCTCACTTTCAGCGACGATGCATCCGTTTATATCGTAACGACTAAACGTAACCCAATTACGCAGAAGCACGATACGCGAAACAGTCTTCCGGTGTGACACCGGCGCCATTTGTCATGAAAAGCAAGCCTTGCTGTTCCGAGTCAGATCCATGCTCTGATGTTTCACCGTGGCGCGGCGCACGCGTCTGTCGCCGCTTACACGCCGCGTGAACGAACACAGGTTAATGTGTCACAATATATTTCCCGCCTCTAAGATTTGTCAAATTACTATTTTTTCTTCTTCTGGCTAGGCTTAAGCATTGACGTTGGGTTGGAGAGGGTTGAATCACCTACCGCAATCTTAATACTCCCACCTCGGCAGAATCCAGGAGGTTGAGTTTTGACCCGCCCACCACCAGTGTTTGTTGACTTTTCAATCCCCCATCTCATTTCAGTTTCTAACTTTCTTAACCCTCCCTTGTTATACTTGGGACATAATAATTTTGAGCGGAGAGTAAAGCTTTTATTTTGACATAGTTTGACTACGTGTGTAAGCCGCCCCTACTTCCCCACCCCCTCCCCCCCGATGAAAGTAAATGTCAACCCTCCACCTCATTGTCACTGCTGCGATCGTGACACATTTAGCGCCGAACGGCTACAATTATTTTTAAACCTCTTCTCGAAAGCTATAATTTATTCTTATAGGACGATCTGACGCCGGAAGAATGAATTTATTTGCATCAAAGCGATTCAGCGGTAGCGCCGTGACCAGCGAGCGGGTATCAAAGTACAGGCGCTGCGTGTTGGCTAACAAACGGCGCGGTCTTCCATTAGTCCCGCAGCGGCACTGCTCCACTGTGTCAAACGCTCGCCTAAAGTCGCAGCGCCAGGCTCGCCAACAGCAGACCTGCTTGTTGTCGCGGCTGCGGCTTTGACTGGCTCGTGCCATTCTGCTAATATTGACGCAAAATCTCCACTTGAGCGGAATCCTGAGGTGGTGGCATGGATTTTAAAAATGGGGTAACTTCCCAAGCGGGGAGAGTTAAAAAAAACAATGCAGCACTCTCTCGGTTTAAACCAACATTAGGTTAACGTGATGCGACTGATGCCTATATCGGGCGCCGCCATTTTGGTTTTAAGACCGCATATTACATACATCCGGTTTTCAGCCAAGATGGTGGCACGCGATGCAGGCCTCACCATAATTATACAGTACGCGCCGGGTGATAATGACTCCGCATAATTAATTTAAGCGTGTGGCGCTTGTGCTGGATAGGCTGGTGCGCGTGCTCATGACCAACGATTTTGAAGCGTTATTATCTTTCCATGAAGCACGTGGTCACGTGACAAACAATTCTCCGCTGGTGAAAGGGTATGACTGAGTATGCTGAAGTGACTTCGTCCGGTAATCAATTATCAGTGCGACTCCATGGACCGTGTGTAGTAACAAAGAGTTTTACAGTCCGGTTCTGTGTAAGAGGGCCGCCACAGAACCGCTCCCCCTTCTTTAGTCGCCTTTACGACACACCCGGGGAGCCCTGGGCTGCAAGCCAATTCTTTGTTTCCCGGGTTGCAGGGGGTAATCGAGATGTGAAATGAACAACTGTAAGCCAGCTCCTATATACATGTGCATTGTACATGTAGCTACATCGCTATGCAGGACGCAGGATAGGAAGAGCGCGAGGTACATGTAGCCCACGCGTTTACTGAATTAGAATGTTATTGTCGCTGCTCCTTTCAGGATCCATTTTGCTACGATGCGTCGCGTGTATTTGAAACTAGAAAGATAACCCTCGATAGTACTATGAACATCGCGAAAGAAAGGATGGATGATACGGAATATCAAAGCTACCGACTCAAAAACTTTCAATTGGGCGGGGGAGAAGAGCTAGCTGGATGTATACGCATGCATTCCTCATCGGTCGCACACTTCCCTGTATTACGTCAATGAATATCAATGGAAATAAGATCATCACAATTCCCGGACCCTCATCTAACACCTCATTAACTAATGAGATGTTATCAAAAAAATTGAACAGCAAGTTTTTTCGGATAGAAGAGTGGTTGGGGCTTTGCACACAGCACGTGGTGCAGCAATCGTGCACGCAGTTGAGCCCTATCACGGTATCACAAGCATGCAATGGTGATCAGCCTGATCTCTGCTATAGGGGGCGAATAACCTCTGTTCACCGACCACAGCGGCCATTTGAGCGAATGGTACGACGTTAAATGTTATTATCATTCTGTCGGCGCGTGGCTGTTGTCTTACAGTCATGTTCGTCTTTGGGACACCGAGCCGCACTTCGCAAAAGCATTCACAGGGACGGTTGCACTCATTGGGACAACATGTAGGCCTACATTGTACACGCAGGCCTATAATTATAAACCCATGCCCATCCTTCTCAAGATTTCTTAATCAGTGCTGAAGCTTGCAGAATGAATCGAGCAAATGAATGATTTATACTTTTCTACATTAAATTTAATTCAAAAATTTCGAGATTTAGTCCAATCCATAGAAATTAAGCCTAGTAGTCTACATTTTTTGAATTTGCAGGTATTCTCTACAAAAAACGAGCTCTTGGTGCATTTTGACTCGATGATAGTGCTTTTCGATCACATTGTTCCTTCATTAGGCTATAATAATGCAGTCGCGTGATCACGCGTCGCAGGGTATGCAAATCAAGGAGCGAAAGGTGACAGAGACAGGCTACTGCAGTCTGACGTCTAAAGTTCTAAACTCCAACTGCCATTTCAAATTTACACCGGACGCACTAAAAGCCTATGCTGGGACTGCGTATAATACTCAACTGCAGTGAAAATGACTCGTCTGCTGCGACTGCTTCAACAGCACAATTCGTCAGATGGACCTACAATCGTGACGGCAACGAATGCGTGTCGGCTTAAAAAAATAACAGGAGGCCCTGTATAACAACGACATATTAACAGCCTGTGACTTCTTGTACATGACATTCATTTTTGTAGCCTAGGAATAGGCCTACTTGAGTTGCAGGTCTACGGTATAATTTATTATGCTCTGGAGTGTAAGACTGCATACCCATGTGGTGTGCAAGTTTTATGGCTATTTTTAAGCAAGAAATCTTAGTCTATGAAGATGCCCTCCTTCTATTTTTAGATTACTAAATTCAGCATATGAATGCAGTGCCATAACCCTAACCCTATCCTAACCCTAGATGACACAAGGCCTAAACCCTAACCTATCCCTGTATAGTGGATCGACACTATGCAAATATGTCTTGCAAGGGTTGATGCCAGTGAAATAATAATAAAGCCCAATGAAGATTAATATATAGGATGCAGGCATATAAATTATGGTTGTGGGTGCTCTCTGCAACTACAATGTCATATAATGACATAATAACTTTACACATTATAATACCTGTGCCATTTGGCTGCCGCTAACAGGGCAGTCAAACGATGGTTTTGAAAGGCTGGCTTTTGAAAAGCTACTTCTTCAAAAACAAGTATTTCAAAGGCAAGGTTGCACAGACAATGCTTTAAAGATGCAAGCTTTTTGTGCGTCGATATAGAACCGGTTCAAATTTCAACTCGCGTCTAAAAAGCGAGATCTCGCGTCTGAGCTATGGGCTCTGAGCAGTCTGACAATACTTTTGAATACTTGTGTTTGAAAAAGTAGTTTATTTAAAACTTATTATATCTTATTCATATTATTATCTATTCATAGATCATGTACTCAAATGCAAGGCGATGATAGAAACATTTCTGTGAATAAGATCAGCGTTCAAGATGATAACTTGCATCATTGCATGCGTAGCTTTGTGAAGAGGATAATTGAGACTCTTTGCATCGTCTCGATTGAATAAAGTTAACCGTTTATTGAAAAATAATTTGCCATAAGCGAGAATTCTGTTTTTCCACAGCATCGTGTGGAGGCAGTGTTACAGGCTGTGCATCGGTCGCCGCGCGCTGCCGCGTGGGCTACATGCAGCGTCGCACAGTATAAAGATCATGATATTCGCAGAGATACCTACATGCACATGCCGTCTACGTATGCGTGTGTAGGCCTACACCAGGATTCAACTTGGCCGCAGAGGAGAAATTTGTAGTTGTCAAGATAAAAAGTGTCTGAAATAGACACTAAGCTAAAAGTTTACTCTATAAGATAATGATTAATGACATTTAATGTTGACAGCGTCTATCAAGAGACTTCTGTACATACGCCTGCAGTTTATATGATTCAAAGTAAGCCCTAGCTAACACCTACAGACTACAGACTGCACACTACAACACTACAGGCTTCATGCATCGATTAGCAGCGTTCGTATAGACGTATTGCATTTGACTGTACTTTATGCTTACCGTTTAGCACGTCGAAGATTAGTAAAAAAAATTCAACGGAATTTCCTGAGCTAATACGGGTCGAACAGTTAATTTACACTCCTGATACGGGTGAGTATAGGGTCCCAAGCAGGCCGACAACGGCTTCCGAGTAAAAATGAAAGGCATGGGCGTCATTTGAGCGTATCTAAATATATTCAACCGAAAAACATAAGTCTCTAGGTTTACGCAATATTCGTTGTTAATGTTGTTAATGTTGTTAATGTTGTTAATGTTGTTAATGTTGTTAATGTTGTTAATGTTGTTAATGTTGT
>JAQIWG010005457.1:0-14515 GCA_034695025.1 Chamaedrilus cognettii | reverse complement strand
GCGGGAATTCCCACGCTCAGCCTGTCCACCGCGAGAAGTCCGCTGTCGTAGCGCTTGGTCAGCTCCGACATGATGAGGGAATTTTCCTTCATGAGGACGGACAGGGAGGTGTTGGTGAGTCTCTTTCGCTCTTCAGAGACGTCCGAGTCCTCTAGGCTGGCAGACTGACGCTGATGCTCCTCAGGGTCCACCTTAGAACCAACCGAATCAGTACAAAATGTTGTAAAGAACTGAATATGCAACAAAAAGTCAGAAATCGCATGAATGCTTTCATCTTCTTTGCTTAAAAAAGACACAGTACATAGCAGTATTAGTATGCATTTTGAAATTTGTTTTTGTTTTGATTTTGTTATGCTAATATTTCGTTGCACGCTGTGCTGTCATTTTGATTATAAATTTTGTATGTTGTCTTGTTAATCTCATGTTGATTCTTATGCAACTGCTACCATTAAATTGGTGAATCAAGTTCAGAAATTGCCTACAAGTCATTCAGTCGCCTAGAATGAAGACCTCCAGCAGTAGGTATGTCATTGATATTTATGGGCTATAGTAAAATATTAACTAAATGATCTTGGCGTTATTGATTTTGAAGTGTTTACTCAGCGCGATTTAACATACAAAATCTAAAATAAAAGTACGCATAAATCATCCGTATTAATGAATATAATGTTGATAATTATATTGATGTAGGCCTCTCTAAACTAACTAACCAATTATCTCTTCTCAGTATAATATCATAAAGGTTAGAGGGTTAGTGACACAAATCTACAGACTGGGACTCAAGTTTGTTGAGAGATGTAATGGAGGAAAGAATTGAGGCAAGAGAGGACCTGGAAGGTCGCATATCGGAATGATACACGACCTGCTTGGGAAGGAAAAATATACAGAGATGAAGAGAAGGGCCGAAAATTGGCTCAGGTGGAAGCTTTGGACACCAAAGACCTGTCATTTGGCAGAGCACTGAAGAGAGACACTAAAGTAGACTGAATCTGATTAATTTGAAGCAGCATTCTCATAGTTCAGGGTTTCCTTATTTAAACCAACAAAATTATAAATGCTTTTTGTAACCTGAGAACCAGTGCAGCTCCCGAGACAGTACTCCAGCTTTGTGAACACTTTGAACTCGATCAAGAAGACGATGAAGAAGTAGACAAATCCCTGAATGCCAAGAAATATCAGCATGCGTCCGATTCCCCCGTCGCCGACCGCCAGATAGTTGGTCTGGTACTTTAGGCAGTTGGTACCACAGTTGTCTGCAAAAACAAAAAACAGTTCAATACAAAATAATACCTAAAAGTGATCACTTATTATTAACATATAATATATAATTAATATATAAGTAATATATTTTAAAAGGCCAATATTTAACTTTAGTTTCCTTTAAAACCTCAATTAAATTATTTTTCAGATAATTATATCCTATCCCTCGATTACGCCTTTGAATGCCCAAAAATACCATTATTCAATAGTCGATTCCTTTGAATAGTCAATTCCTTTCAATAGTCAATTCCTTTGAAAAAATAGACAAACTAGACTCATTATTATTATTCTTACCATTCCGTCTACGAAATACAGTCTATGTGATGTAGACCCAAATTGTTAAGGCAAAAAGATATGACATAACTAAATTTAGTTCGGAAAAAGCTCAAAAGACTAACTCAAAAAAGAAACTTATATTCCGATTAATCATGCCGACAGAGGGTTGTAGTTGAAGAAAATGTAAGAGTTGCGCAATGTGACTTTACGCTGAGAACAGATCCCAAGCGTTCCATCGATCTGGCCCATTTCACAGCGCATGTTTCAATATTTAATTTTCTCCATAATGATTAATTTTTTTACGCATAAAAATGACTGAAACAAAAGCTTCACCTTTGCAGCAAGGGTTGGTCTTGTTGGTGCCTCGATATGCCTGGCAGATCTGCGGCACTTGTGCATTGTTGCACAGGCCGAGGTTCTGATTGTTGGCATAGAAGTCCTCCAGTCCCTGGCCGAGACAGAAGTTTGGGAGAATGATGAGGAAGATCCACTCGAGAATATTGGCAACGTCCTGTGTGCCGAGGGCTGGGAAGGAGAGTATAGCCACTGCAAGAATCGTCCCGATACCTGCGATACGACAACAAATGACAAATTATTTTTAAAATAAAATACGCAACAATAAAATCTTTGTCCGGATTAATCATTTATATTATTATTTTTTTCTTTGGTGTCCAAACCTTCCACCCTAGCCGATCCTAGGCCCTTTCTTCATCTCTGCATGCGATTCATTCTCGAGCAGGTCGTCTGTCATTCCGATACATGTTCTTTCCGGTTCTCTCTTGCCTCCCATTCTTGCCTCCATCGCATCTAATTCAAAATTTAGTAATTTCATAGTACATGAAGTTACTAAATTTTGAATCCAACCCAAGCATGTAAGTCCAACCCAAGTAAAACATGAAATTTTCGGGTGCATGTAATTTTTTGGAATTTCGTGAATTGGTAAAACTCTAGAAAATTATTTACTCAAATATAGCGCTGCATAAGCCATGTATGGGGCAGTCCTCAAATAAGCAAAAATTAAGTTCCACAAAATCTCTAAGAGGCAAAACCACAAAAATAATATGCAACTAAAATTTCATAGTTTACAGTAGGCTATCCATATAAAATATGATTGTTTTGTCCGGATAAAAATTACAGTATTCATTTTTTCCTGGGCATCCGAACCTTCCGCCCAAGCCGATCCCAGGCCCTTCCCCTTTTCTTTGTCCCTGCATACAATTCCAGTATCCATATCCATAGTCAAATGTATATCAAATCATAGAAGTACGCCCACATTTGCACAAACCTGAGAGAATGTTGAATATCGTCAGCCACACCAAACCCGAAGACGGCACATCGAACACAAACGACCACAGGTACATAAACGGTAGCATGCCCCACCCATACATCAGATACAGCAGCAGAATATCCCCCCACCTGCCCCCCCCTATAAACGGATCGAAACTAAACGCCGCAAACGCTATCACTATGCAAATGGCCGGGACGAGATAATTGATGTAATCCCACACGAGCGTCGAAGCCCAGAACGTCACCGCGTGAACTCCGCTAACAAACTGCGAGTGCTTTGACTTCGTCGATCTTTCTTTGATAAGAAACAGCGCAAAACTGCTCGATAGAAAAGCCATTCCGAATAGCGTCAGGAAAGCGATGGTAAACGGAACTAAAATCTGTAAGCTGCCATCGCTGATTTGATCTTGGACTGTACGCGGCAGCGGGTGATTAATAGTCGTAATGTTCGCGTCACTTCTCCCGGTGACGTAACGAAACAACGCGTTGTCGTAGGCGTTCAGAGAGATGGCGCTGGCGTGCAGTGCCTCGTTGCTGAAATATACGGTAGCGGCGGAGGGTGACGTCACATCAAGGGCTAGCAGGTAGTGCGCATTGTATTTGGAAATGCTCGCATTGCCCGCGTCGACGAGGTATTGAGTGACGTTGGGGTTTGAAGCGTACGCACTCGCGTTGTTAACGTACGTAGTTGTTACAGTCGGAAAGGTCTGGAAGCCAGCGGCGTACGAGCTGGAAAGAAGAACCTGGCAAGAAAAGACAAGAAATTTCTACAGCAATTAATTTTTAGAATAATTATTGCAATAACAACTATCCGCAGTTGACGAGACAAGACGTTTATGCAGAGCATTGTTTGCCATCAAGGCAGTAAAAGCATACATACACGTACTGCAACGTCACACAGACAAATAAAACAGCAAAATAAGCAGTATGCTGACACTAAATACATGCGAGTAAACTAATAAAAATTGAAATTGTTCAAAATATCCACCAGTTCTATTATAGTTTAGACTAGAAATACAATATCAAACCGATTGAGAAATTAAATTAGCTAAGCAACCAAAAAAATTGATTCAACGCTGAATAAATAAGAATAATTGATCAATGATGAAACTAGCAGTTAACAATCAGTTTTTCTGCCGTGCAAGTCGGCTGAAGTAGAAAAAACAAAAATCTCCCTATCAAAGCTGATCGCCATACAGTTAACGACCTTACACAGTTTAAATATTCACATGGAAGTCCCATTGTGAGCATTGACATTCCAAGAAAATATTGAACATTAATGTCATGGGCTGCAATGGAAAAAAGTCATAGCAATTGCGATTTTCACGAAGTTTATGTACCGTACACAAAAATAACAAAATGAGCATAGAGTCTTGTTTGATACCTCATTGGTTTTGCCGCAATATAGTGAAGAAATTTATCAAAAAGGTGTCAAATAGTACAATCTTCCTAATGAATTTAAAATAAAATATCTGAATAGGGGTCGCAAAGTCACAAAGTTCCAAAGTCCCAACGACCCAAAGTCGCTAAATGCATTTTAACTAAAATATAAAACTAGGGGTTAACAACTTAATAACATGTTTCACAGTGTAACCACAAAGCACACAATTTTTTTCAAAATACAACCTCTGATATTTTACGATTTATTTCACTCGACGCTCTCACCTGATTGGCTGACGGTGTCGGGGAGTCGACTCCAAATGCGGCGACCATATCGGTAAACTTTGCGAGATTGAGGGAGAGTGGGGGCAGGTCCTTGGGCTTGGGGAGGGTGTTGATGACGATCAGGGCTACGATGGTGAAGATGAGGGGTATGAGGACTTGAGCCAGGCTCAGGATCCAGTTGCGCATGGTGTGGATTCGGCGCTTGACGAACATGCCGTAGAACTGTTGCAGGTATAGGCGCCACCCACTGTTTTTCATCTGCGACGTCTTTGCGGCTACAGACGCAAAGGAATACAAATATAATATAAGTTCTCTAAGCACATATAATAATAAGAATATTGGGTTTAGAGTGTGCTTTGGTTCCCAATGATGCCGTCGGTGACCATGAAGCAATAATTAGTAAAAGGGAGAACTAAAGTTTGTTACGTCAGACATCTATATTCTTGTAATAGGCCCAATGGCAATGCAAACAACAAAAGATTTCATGCAACTCAATGGCTCACTATAGCAAGTAAGCCTACAATAAATTAGTATATTTTCCGTCGCAAGGTGTTTAAAACTATTTGCCATGATACACAGAGAATCTGAGTATCAAAATGCAGGCATAGAAAACAATAAGCGTTGTTTTGCCAAGTAATCAGTAAATTTCCTTACTTGCTTACGATAGGTGAACTATGCTTTGAATCATCGAGATATAGGAAAATACTATGCCAATGTGAAAACCTTGATATCTCTACAATTATAATAAGATAATTTTATGTGTAGAATATTTTTACGAATTTTAAAATCTTCAGCGATTTCTCAATACACAAAAAATTTTATGCTTGTAGAATGGTGAAAATTGTAATTATTAAATTATTTACTTATTTCATAGGACGAATGGCCATTGGCATAAACGCCATTCGCCAGCTGGTCGCCAACTTTGGTCGTCGGAAGGTCCCCATTGGTGGGATGTGGGTCATGCGGGTCATCATCCGGGTCAGCTTCCTCAGAAACCTTGCCAACCCTGTCAACAAATTTCAATTTGTCAAATTTTTCTTTAAATCCATAAAAATAAATAACTGGTTACTAATTACCGTATGACAAATGATTATATTCAAATTTTAAACCATAAATTTTACTGCTTTCTTAGAAATATATTCCTTAGTAACACTACCGATATCGTCTCAAATGCAAATTTGCGCAAATGATAAAGTACAACGTGTAGGTTTAAACTTATAAATAAATATATAAGAAAAATAATGATCATTCTTGACGTCCATTCTAATGCGTTGCAGGCTGTAACTCTTGATCAAAGACATTGGCTTGCATTTGTTTACCATCCAACGCATTCTCTTTACAGGCTTGCGTCTGTGTCAACACAGGTTAGACGTTTGTTTTGGAGCTGGGTCTTTATGGCCGGATGTCCTTCCTGTCGCCAACCAGAATAATAAATTATCCTGGGTGATGATTATCAGCTAGCGACACTTGTGTGGTTAACAGCTTTGTTGACATTCCTGTAACGCCATGGCTTCATAGCTGCTGGCGCCGGGACTTGAACCCAGGTCTCTGGATTCTCAGTCCGGCGCCTCAACCATTACACCATAGCGCCTCACTCAAAAACAATGTCTACACACTGCGCACCGCTCGATCAAGCACGCACCTCAGAAACACCTCCTCCATGGTCGTCACGGATGCCCCGTAGCTGGCGATCTTCAGCGCTTCTTTGTTGGTATCAATGGCCGTGAACAAAGCCTCAAAGTTGGCTTTGCTCTCGCGCGGCAGGACGTAGGACAGCTCAGCACTGACGTTACTTTCGAGCCTAGAGTCTGGAACGTGTGTGCTTACGAGTTTGGAGATAGGCTCCACCTCGCACCCTGGCTCCTTCACTATCACCATGTGATACCCAGCGCCTGCAGAAGTAAATAAGAGCTTAAGTTTAAATTATGTTAATTTGACTTCAACTCTTTTGTTGTTTTAATTAATTGCTATTTAGCTCTAATCGTTTTATTGTTTCAATCGTTTGTTTTGATTAATTTGAATTCAATTTATGCATTCAGTCAGGTACCGCTGCGATGGAGCGTTGGATGCCAGAGACCTGCCACGAGACAGACCACTAGTAGAGAGAACAAGATTATTTAAAAAAAATATTAACTATAAGCTGTAAGTTTTTACCATATCTGTTTTTCAGAAACAGCGACGACCCACTGCACTGAACAACTCCATTGGCCATGATGGCGATACGGTCCCCGAGGAGGTCCGCCTCGTCCATGAAGTGGGTCGACAGGACCATGGTCCGGTCGGTCCTATGGTGCTGAAGGAGGTCCCAGATCTGACGGCGAGCGTTAGGGTCCATTCCAGACGTCGGCTCATCCAGAATTACCACCTGGGAAACGATTCATATTGAGCAGAATATTTTTTTTTTTTTTTTTTTGAGCAGTTTAAAAAGTGTGGTGTAGCAACAAAGACTATTGCAGTCCGATTCTGTGTGAGAGAGTAGTCCCAGAACCGCTCCTCCTTCTTTAGTCGCCTGCTACGACTTGCCTAGGAAGCCCTGGGCTGCAAGTCAATTCTGTACTCTCCGGCTTGCAGGGGGTTCATGTTGCACATGAACACTATCGCATTGGCAGTTACTACAACGAGCAACTCTCGTAGCTTGGAACCTCATCCTCTTAGCGGTGTTGCCAGCCGGAAAGGAATAGTAGAGTATCATCCGCTGTGCATGAGACAGAGCTCAAAAATTGCTCAGTATTAGCAAATTGCTACAATGTCCAAAAATAAAAAAAATTATTGTGTTGTGCAAATGAAAGGTCTCGCAGAAAAAGTTCAAGCTAATTTACTGTTTTTATTCAGATGAAAGCAAGAACAAAATTCAAAGAATGTATCTGAATGAAGCATTAGAATGATTAGAATAGTTAGCATAGCCTACCTTTGAGTTGGCCGTAAGAGCAATTCCGACGGAAAGTTTTCGTTTCATTCCCCCGGACAACGTGCTGGATTGAGCGTGGCGCTTGTCACGCAGACCCGTGTCCTCAATCATACGATCCACCTCCGAGGATATTTGGTCGCTTGGAAAACCTTTCAGCTAAAAACACAAAATATTAACTTAAATTACGGTAGGTAAGTTCCTTGGCGTTAAAGTAAAGTCAAATTTATTTGCTAGACTGAGCAGGCAAACATATTGACAATAGGCATCTAACAATTCAGCATATTATAACACAAGCTCGTGTGTATTAAACAGAATACTAACCGTTATCATAAGCGGCTGTTCAAGAGTTAAGCACTGTGTGCAAAATTGTGCCTTACAAAGACGATTACAATCCTAATCAGTGCCTCGAGGTCAAGTCAAAAATTGTTCAACCTCCTTCTTTAGGGCTTCGTCAGTCGTCTCTTATGATGCGCCTGATGAGCTCTGGGTCGCAGACCAATTCACCTTTTCCCCTGATTTGCAGGGTTATTTCAATTTTGCAGCATAATTACATAAACCTGGCGTTAACTATATAGTGCAGTGTTGTTAGTAAAAGGGATAATACTCAATTTTAAATTTGCAGCACTATTATTAGAATAGTAACGAATGAATGTTAAGTTTTTAACGCGTTCTACACTAACGCGCTCAATGACATTTGAAGTAGAGTTACTTTGGTGAAGAAGATGAGGTGTTCCTCCACCGTGAGGGTGTCAAAGAGGACGTTGTGCTGAGGACACAGTCCGAGGCTGCTTCTCACACCGCTCAGGTCCTTCAGGATATCAAACCCGTTTACCATTGCCGTGCCGCTCGTCGGGGGCAGGAAGCCTTGGTACATTAGCGCACAATTATTTATCGGGTATAGTACGCTTTCACATATTAGGTTAAAATTAATACTCACACATTTATTGAGTTGATTTTAAAATTGTCTCAAAATTAAGCAAACAACAAGTCAGGTTTATATCGAATATGATACATGAATACGTGCAAAAAGCCATTCAAATGAAACTATGCTAATTATGCATTACTGCATGAAACAATACAATCATTTGTTGCAAACAAATCCTTCGTAAAATGTGACCTCATCAGAAACTCAAAATATTATACTTGATAGGCTCTGTGATTGTTTGTCGGACACTTCAAGATTCGTAGTCTAGAATTTGAAGCCAAAGAACACATCAAGTAAATTTAATGAATGCTTTCATAAAAAAAATTATTCACACAAAACTCTTGATAATTTCAACATGAATCATTTTTTCAAGAGTAGCTCACCGGTAAGAATGGACATGGTGGTGGTTTTTCCCGCTCCGTTGTGACCGAGAAGCGCGGTGATCTGGCCCTCGTACATATTCAGGCTCATGTCGTTCACTGCTATCTTCTTCTTTGAGTTCACCGTGAACTCCTGAAATCATCAAGCAATAGTCAGGCTTGACTAGATACTTAAAGGTCTATGTTCTTTTAGCATCAAATAGCAGAATAAATGGCCTGTATCGAAGATTTTATTTGTTTTTGTAGTTTAGTTGAGTAGTTTAGTTTAGTACGGTAGTTTAGTTTCTGTGCAAGGGAGCCCGCACAGAACCGCTCCCCCTTCGTTAGTCGCCTCTTAGACTCGCTCGCGGAGCGCTGGGCTGCAAGCCAATTCTTTGTTCCCCGGCCTGAAGGGGGCTGTATGGCCCGCAGCGAAGAGTTATTGACCATAGACCATAATTAACTTCTAGACTATAAAGCATTTCAAAATTTGCTTTAAGAGCCTTCCCAAAGCACAACCAGATGTGAAACGTTTCAATTTTCTCGTTTTAAGAGTTTATCCGCTGTCAATTATGGTTGGCTATCGTGATTAGAATTACAAAATCTAATTATTATTGTCAGATGTCAATTACGGTTGCATGCCATAACATTTAGAATTTGAAATCAAATCTTCAATCCAATAAAATGCAAAATAACTTGAATAAAAAAAGCTCTGTTGAACAAATTACCTTTCGCAGGTTTTGTATTCGAATCCCCGCCCTCAGGCCCGTTGGATCGGGTTCAAAAAATTCCGCATGATTCGTCTGCGAGGAATTTCTATTGCTTCTTTCCAGATTTTCCTCACTGCCTGAGCCCGTGAATCCATCGTTGGTCTGACCATTGCCAGGAATGGCCATGTTGCGAGTCTTCGCAGAGGATGACGTGCCAATCCAGTAGGATTTCTGAAATGTATAATCGTGTATAGTATATCGAATATAAATAATGCGTATAAGTGTACAGTAAGCAAGTATGTATACTTTATTTATAACGCGTAAAAAATGTAAATTGGGATGGAAAAACCATTTTATTTTATTTTTCCATCATTATTGCTTCAACAACAGTAGAAGTAATAAACAGACGCGACAAGCGTCGAGATAAAATTACAATGTCATGAAGCAATAGGGGCGATCAGAGGGAGAAGTTTAATCCCCGTGGTAGTCAGGCAGATCAGTCACTAGGACAGAACTGCACGACTACATGATTTTTAGAAGCCTATAAAAATAAGTGCAGCAGACGGACTACACGCACCAAGCCAACTACTGGTGCAATAAAGGCCCCTGCACACAATTTAGCACAGAGGCTTTAATTTTATCCATGCTGCAAAATTTGTAACAATTTAGCACTTAAATAAACCAAGTAAATTTGTAACATTGCTTACATTCGATATTGTTAACATACAAGTAGCGTTTGGTTCTGCGAATGAATATGATTGGTTCGTTTTTGTTTCACTTACATCTAATCATAGCTCAAAGAGTTATAAATCATAGACGGTTCACAGAGATCATCCAGAAACTAGTTGGTAAAAGTTGTTTGCACGAAGAGATCTAAAAGCATGAAAATAGCACCATCTTGCAAAATGCATTTGAAATAAAAGACTAGTAAACTGGTTAAACAGTAATCCACCCAACTTACCGTAAAGGGGAAGTAGAAGGGCTGCGGAATTCCAAACTCTCCCGGAAATACGGCCTCCACGTACCACGCGACGAGTCCGTATATGACCGCGTCGAGCAGGAGCATGAGGATGACGTCCGACATGGAAAAGTTATCATCCACCGACACGCCCTTGTTGATGTTATACCACTGCACTCCGGCACCTGAGGTAGAAACGATGTCACATAGTTAATTACGTCTGTACATGATATAATTGTCACTATCACGCGCATACAATACATTACACCAATATTACGGTAAATAATGGCATAATTTCCTCCTTACAAGGACTAAACTTACTCCCCTAAAATATTGATTGATTGATGGATATTTGTAGAAGCTCAGTGCCGGCTGTATTTATATTTTAAAATCAGCCTGTTGATTTTGTTATAAGCTCATATATCAATACTGTAAAAACTTAATTAGTTGCAATTGCATGAACCTCGTGGCGTCTTGATCATTCTCTAGAGTCTTCTACGATTTGATTTGATTTCATATACAGGTAGAATTCAGGCTCTGTTTACTAGAAGATCTACATGCTGTATTGGCTATCGTACTCTCTCTTTACTTACACTGTATCTGTTGTTTTTAATTGTTCTTTTTACCGCGCACAGTGCATAAGCAGTCTTTCATCCTGATATAGTGATGACTTATGAAAATATGGCATTATCAGATGTATGACAAAACGTTTATGATTAAACGTATGACCGACGTCATAGATTCACTCTTACAAGAATGCATAGTATCTTTTATTAAAATACCCCTATCACTTCACAATTTGTCTGTGTATCATTGAACATATCTTGCTGTTATATTGTTTTTTCTAACTGTGCAATGACGAAATGGCAAAATGACTTGTCTATTAGCATCATCCTCTTTATCATCCTCTTTATCATCATCCTCTTTGTCATACTCTTTATCATCATCCTCTTTGTCATACTCTTTAGCATCATCCTCTTTATTATCATCTTTATTATCATCTTTATTATCATCTTTATTATCATCTTTATTATCATCTTTATTATCATGTTTTATATTTACTTTAATAGTGTAGTGATGCAAATAAAGTTAAAAAAAATTTCAGAAGCCCACCGATGCCCTCGAACATGCCGATGACCTGTCCGCCCAGGGCCATGCCGACGTTAGAGATGAGGCAGCAAGCAACCTTGGCGCCCAGAGACATGGAGTCGTAGCGCGGTTGGATGAAGAAGTACGGGATGTACGTCACAAAGAAGAGTATTCCGCCGGCGGCCGCGGCAGAGTTGGCTGCAAAAGGATGAAACTTTTGTCATGACTTAAACAATAAAACTACGATGGTGGTGTAGCTGATTTGCTTTGCACAAAGATTTAACAATTCACAGAAAAATTGGACCATATGCTTGACTAAACCATTCAGCTATTGACACGTCAAGGGCACAAATTCTCATTCAGACTTAAATTTAGATCCGACCTTGTGCTGACGATACGAAAAAATGGCATGCTTGCTATTATTTATAAAAAATGAACATTTTTTCTTCAACAATGTTATATAATACGCTCATACGATAAAATAAGTTGAAAATCACACTGTCATTTTCACACTCTCCAGCTAGACAACGATAGTTAACAGTTAGTTTATTGACTTAGAATTAACATCTGTAAAAAAAAATAACTGACGAATGGAATTACTAAAATAAAACAACTGTTTGAAATTGTTTGATTTAACTTCAATCGTAACACAAAAGAGACTGACCCTTTGAGAAGAATGTGCTCAGCATAAAGCAGAACATGATCGTTGCAATGGCGTAGGAAAGAAGAAAAATAAACAGAACGCCCCCATTCGTATTTCCGATCACGCTGCCGTTTTTTCCCACGTGAATTTTGAAGAATATCGTTTCGATGACTACCGAGATGAAGAGAAAAATGAAGTATTTGATGAACCAAGCGATCCAATGCAGCCACCCACTCAGTCCCATCATCTTCATTGACTCCTGAAAAAAACATAAATCATCCCAACCATCAGAAGTTTTTAAATGCTAATGTAGGACCTATGCATGGATGTCATCATCATTCATCATCATTTACGTTTTACGTCCACTTTTCCATGTCAACACAGCTTGGACGTTTCCCACGATGAGACTCCAACACAACTCTCGATTCTTTGCCATCTCTCTATTCATGCCTCGCTCCTTCATATCGCTCTCTACCGCCTCCTTCCAAGTTTTCTTCCCCCTCCCTCTTCCAACGATTCCTTCCACCTTAATATATCGGCATGCGGACACCCAGTCTTCCTAATTCATGCGTTCTACATGTCCAAACCACCTCAGTCTCCATTTCTTCACCATGTCCGTTATACATACGACACCTAGCCGTTTTCTTAGATCTTCACTTCGACACTTGTCCTTCAATGACACTCCACGCATCCATCTCACCATGTGAGATAGATGCATGTATTACGCATAATGCACCTGTAACACACAAAAAATTCCTTGATCAATACTCAGATCATCATTCATCAAATTCACATCATTCAAATAAATCATGAAAGATCAGTGAACGATGTGAAGAAGCGTAAGTATTTTATATGATTATGAGCGCATTATTCATTGGACACCGCATGATTAGGGTATTACGCAAAATCTATGTGTCATGAATGCAAATGTAATTGAAACCGTCCAAAAAATAAACAATAAACGAACAGTGTCAAACATTGACTAAGATTAAATAACAATTTTTATCAAAATATTATGCATTATCTCACCAACAAGTGACATTTAATGTAAAAACGGGGTACCATTTTTATTTTTGTTTAGAATTTATTCAGTTTCTAGGATCTCACAAAGCGACAAAAAAAAAATTATTTATTGATTTGAACATAAAATGTGATTTTATTGTCACATCAGTGAAATCACATCGTGTGGATTCACACCTAAAATCATAGCCAAGTTTAGTGCGGGTCAATGACTGATTTGTCCCTAAAGTGACCTGGCTTTCAGGAAAACACCCACCATTAAGCCAGTCTCGATTTAAATTTGATCAGGAGGGAATCACTATAAAAGAAAAAGGGTGACCCATTACAGCCCAAATTGCTAATGGAAGCCATACAATTTGTGCCAAAGGCTTCACCACGGATCAATATAAGTCGGTGAACAGATACAATTTACAATCAGACCACGTTGTGATCATGTGATCACGCCGATGACGTCACTACAGAAATCGATTTGCACTAAAACGTAATCATCACTGGCTAGTCTAATGCATTCAGTCCCTTGTTCATCCGAATAAGTCGAACGATTTACATTATCTGGCGTTATATTACACTGCACACAATGCAGCAGTCCTATGCCTATTACACGCGCTGTGTTTATAAGCACTATACGCCACATACATATGTATAGTTCAGAATATATAGTCTGGAAGATTTAGAATTAAGTCCATTACACATAAAACTAAGCAACTGCCGATTGAGCCCTCTTGCATCTGTGTTATTTGCACAACGTCAGTCAAATATATGTTTTCACTGGTTAACATTAATGCTGGATGAGAACCTAGGAGGAAGATAGTGGAAGATGCGGCGAGGGTGCTAAAATATCGGCAATGCTTATCAGCGGAAAGCGGAAGAAAAAGTCAACTAAAATCTTGCCTTGAGTTTGTTCTCCTTCTCGTGCACAAGGTCCTTGACAATCTGCATGGCGTAGAAGACAAAGCTCAGCATGATGAGGAGGGGCAGCTCTTGTTGGATCACCTGCACAAAGTTGTCGAGCAGGTACGGGGGGTAGGGACTGCGGCGCATCGCCATCTGCCAGGGAGAGTTGCCGAAGGAAAAGCTCGTTTCATTTTCGGAGTTACCGGAGTTAAGAACGGCGTTCATTATGGCGAGGTCGACGCCATATTGGAGCGTCAGGAAGTTTTCTTCCACGTACGCTGCACGGACAAACATGGCGTTAGAAAATGGAGTAAATTATATTTTATTCATTTTTTTTTCTGTTCGGGACTGTGAGTAGCACACAAAGGCTATATACAGAGTGAGTCAAAAAAAAAAAATTCCCTAGCGATATCGCGATAACTCAGTCAAAAATTAATTTTTTTTTTTCATATTTGCAAGGATTGTAGCTGAGATAATTTGCAACAAGACCACCAAATTTCACTTGGAAATATATTTTAGTT
>JAQIWG010005456.1:0-14516 GCA_034695025.1 Chamaedrilus cognettii | reverse complement strand
AGATCTGATTGGATCGTGACGTCATTTTTGTTCTGTGATTATTTAAAACCAAATAACTCTCGATTGAGCAACTGGGCAATAAAAGCATATTCTGCCACTTTAAATGTAGGCAATCTATAATAAGAAAAATCCAGTCAAACTACCTATATTCTACATCAATATTGAACATTACTGTAATAAACTCATATTCTGCTACTTAAAATGTAGACTATCTTCAAAGCCAATAAATTGAAGATTAGCGCATTCCTATCAACAACTAAATTTTGAACTAAAGTTTCATTTGAAGCCTTAATAATTTGATGAAGCAGCAAAGACTACAAAATTTACCCGAGTATCTTGGCGCAGTCATCGTAATACTTTGGAGATGTTTTGACAAAACTAAAGCCATTGACGTCGCACACATAAGATTTGCCATTGGCTCGCAAAAGGTCAAAGCCACAAACATTTTGCTGCAAAAATCAACAGCATTCGAAACAGTCATTAAAACGAAGCACATTCTCAAAAAGTTAAAAACTCTTTACACATTCTATTACATATTAATGTACTGTACTATTTCACAGTACTATACGTGTCATCAGTTGTAGACTAGGTACAATGATGCTCACTAGATAATTTTAATACAACAATATACCTATTAGTTATTTATTTTTACTCATTTACTCAAGAGAGCAGACAAATCAAAACTTTAAGGATTTCAACTACCAAACCTTAAACGCCATACAGACAGTGCGAGCGATCATTTTCTCCTTGGCGGAGAGCAGGACTGGATATCTGATTTCCTTTCCGTCCTTGTCTCGCTCCACCTTACCGTCGAGCGCTGGCGACTTGCGCGCCTCCGCGTGCGCATAGTCTGGGCCGACTGTGTACACCTACACGCACATGGCACTTCTAATTAGCACTGGTAGAACATTACAGAACATACAACATCTACAGTACATCTGATTAGCACCATTAGAACGTCGCAAAACTTACAATAAAGTGCGCCCCGATGCCAAGTCGTTCAATAACGCAGTAGAATCTTTATTGTTATAGGCAACGAAATTTAATAACCCGTTGTTAACTAACACAATATTAAAATCGATCCCAGTTGAATTCCCTTTATTTATGCGTATTTAGAATAAGCGATTAAATTAATTATTCTGTCAAACCTTGACGTCAGTTCCGTCGGTAGCCATGAAGTCCTCGTAAATAAAGGATCCAAACTTGCGAACGTTGCTGACTGGGGAATAGACGCTGCTTCGACTGCCAATCTGCACATTTACAACAATATCAGCGCCCTTTTCTTATTTCCAGTTTATCAATCCACAATATCATTTGCTAAATTTGACAATTGTCATAAACTGAATATACGCGTGAATTTAAATAAATAATAAGACGTTAATAATATTACCTAATCCCAGCAAGCAAATACACTAACGGTCGATTTCATAATCGTTCCTCAACTTCTACCTCGCCTCCTACCTTGACCTAGTAAGACAATTTAACAGCAGCCCATAACTGCCGTTCGACAAAACTTTAAATTTATTTGAAAATTTTAAAGGCACAAATTTATTTCCACATAAATTATCTCTATAATTAAAAATCAGTGAAAACAGAAAATCATTTTTCTTGAAATCTATGATGTCACGTTAATTTAACGATGTGGCATATTAATTCAAATGGACTAAGCAAAAAGCTTTTTTGAATAGCAGTTATGGGCTGCTGTTAAATTGTCTTACTAGGTCAAGGTAGGAGTCGAGGTAGAAGTTGAGGAATGACTATGAAATCGAGTCTAAATCTCACAGTATGTAATGTGAAATTCAGTGGATTTGCCAGCCATGCTTCGCTACGCTTTGTTTTGTATCACTCTAGGGTAGCTGATCAATCGATGCCTTAACCATCGTTAATCACAAATTGTGTCAGCCAACTATGTTTTTAATAATGAAAACACAACAAAATCATTATTAAATATCATAGAAATTACATGAAATAATTTAATCACATTTTTATTAATTCATAAAACTTAAATAATCTGCAATATCAATAACGGTACTAATAATAGATTCATCATTCCATAAGGCAACAAAATGAAATTTTAAATCAATTCTAAGGCAAGAATAAGAAATGCATCAACAGCAAGAACCGAAGCAAGAACCTTGCAAAAGAGCCACTGACTGCCCCCCCTGATAATACAAGATACATCATTCTAGAGGTCAACAAATGAAATTTTAAATAAATTCTAAGACAAGAACAAGAAAGGCATCGACAACAAGAAGAGAAAGTAGAACCTTGCGAAAGAGCCGCTGACTGCCGCCCCCAGCGCTCATGGGGAAGTAGATGTAGACGTTGTGGTCCTCGGCATTCACGGGCTTCTCCACAAACGGCTTGTGGAACTGCACCGAGTCTATCTGGATGAAGTCGTCCGACTCAACGACATTGCATTCTACGCACAGCCACAGCAAGGATCATACAGTCTACATACAGTGACTGCCAAGGATCATGCAATCTGCGCACAGCCACAGCCAAGGATCATATAATCTACGCACAGCCACAGCCAAGGATCATAAATCTACGTACACTCGACGGCTAAGGATCATACAATTTACATACAGCCAAGAATACAATCTACGCACAGCCCCAGCAAAGGTTACAATCTACGCTCAGCCAAAATACATTTACACCAACAAATCGCAGCCGAGGACACGACCTACACACAATCACACCAAGAGATAACAAATGCTACGGGTAAGAATGCCATTTAACATTTGAAGCGTATGCCAGGCTGCAATGTTCATTCAGCATGAAAAAAGAAAAGCAAAGTAAATAGCTTGAGCAGCTATACAGCATACATTTGACACCAGACTCTGCTTCTACAACTAATACTGTTTCATTCAATTATCAGCGCAAATAATCAGTGGATCTACTTGAGCAATGTTAGCATTTAAACAGCTTCTCGCTCACGATTGACGCCCAGTGAATCGCGATACAAGGTGGCGTATCTTGGTTTCGCAATGCCTTGCTCTGCCAACGTCTTGTACACCTTACACCTGCACAGACGCGCATGCAAGCTACATACAATCTTATCTCTAACAAAATAATCGAAACCAAATGCAAAGCAGACTTTAAAGTCTTGAAAATGGAATCCGACAAATGAAAAATCTGCAAAGTCGCAAAGCGGCTTTTCCAAAGCTGCACAAGCCGCAAAGCGGGTTGTACGGCTTGGGCAAAGCCGCACAAGGGCGTGTTGTTGCAGTGTGTTGCAGTCAGCCTGGCCATTATACTGGTTCATACGATCGTTATATTTCAACTACCGATCTACATCTACAGCTACATCATGCACAATCTTTAAGGTTCAAGAAGAACATAAACGAGTAGGCCTATTGCAAGCGGAAATTATATAATTGCATTACGTTATTTCTATTATGATTACATCGCACAACTTAATCTTACGTTACAGTAATGCCCTATGATTGGGTAATAACCCAAACGTTTATTTTTGATTTGTGTTTGTTTAATTACGAAGAATAATGCGGTCATTGCGTAGTCATTGGTCAATGGTCATTACATCCTTAAGATAACGCAAATAAGAAATTATTAAACTTGCAACACCGCAAACTCCAGTGACTCACCGGTCCTGAATGCTGTACTGCATGTAGACATCGTTGATGACATAAGGTTTGCGCAGCTCCGTGTACTGAACGGCCTTGTCTAGTGGAAAACCCTTTGAGTGGAATGATATCAGGCAGTCACACAGCGGCCAATTCTCCACTGGCTCCTGCAATTACACGGAAATATAAGATGCATTTTGCCATAAACCACTTCAACTGGTAAGCACTTGAACACTCATAAACTGATTAATACTTGCGCACCATACCACAATATTTAATGGCCGTTTAAAATTATTCAAATCTTGCAGCGGCGGAAAATAGGCCTAGTGTTGATGTTTGGGGTTTAAGGATTGTGTGTAGTAACAAAGAGTATTACGGTCCGGTTCAGTGAGGGCCAACCAAAAAACGCTCCACTTATTTAGTTCCTATGTATGTCTCAACTGGGGAGCAACCCTACAACTGAGAAGAAAATCTATTTCTTTTTTAGCAGTTACCCTAGTGTGCAGGGGGTAGTCACCTGGATAGTCACATTGGTAGTCACCTGGCAGGCAGGCAGGCACCTGGCAAAATTAGCTTCAATATAGCATATCACAAGATTCACGCAGAGTAGGAGGCTGTCTCACGTGTAGAATGACGGACTCATCAAAGACACAGGTCTCGATCTGCTTGAAACGCGCGAGGCGCTCGAGGATCTCCTGCATAGGCCGAGAGTTTGACTTCTTGGCCATCGCACAGACACCAACGACGACACGCCGGTCCGTGTCAGAGTCGTCATCATCACTCGACTTGTCCTGATCAATGCCAAAGTGTCATGCAACCACAAATATGTTTATTATTTGGACCAATTTACGCACAACAATTATGATCGGCCTCTGCTACACTCACCAATGATAACTTCCCCATCTCCGCAATAGGTAGCTGCTACCCGTGTGTTCGCTGCAGCTGCGCGCGTCGAGGAGTCAAATTTAAGGTCTCACACGTATCTATCATTGGTCAGTGTCAGATAGGACAACCAACTATTATAATATCTGAGATTTTAAGCTGCAAAGAAAATAAGCTACACAAGCTACCCTAGATTTTCTTGCTTGCGCACTTGCTAAAAGTTTTATACATACCTTGAATACAGGTATGTGTGGTCGGCTAAATATTTTATTTTATGTTAATTAATACTTTATACTTATTAACCCATGTTTGAATCTCAATATGGCATGTTAGTGCACATAGTACCGTGCTCCCTTAAGTGACGATTGTAAATAAAAGATCGCAAAACCAATTTAAGACAAAACGGGATCTTACATCTTCAGAGCATGAAGTCGACATTGGACTGTAGAGATCTCCCACGGTAAAATACGCTTGCCTATCGTCCACGTACCCAACTGACGGGGAGGCAGAGTCTGGGGTGGGGGGGCAGCGGTGTGACATTTTGCAAGCGACACAAATGCCCGCAATAATACTGCATCTGCTTAGATGAATACTGTATGTCTCGCGCAATCAATGACTCAATGTTAGCCTAGAGACAAATGGATGAATTGTGAAAAGCTGCTGGAGGAGCAGCCCTGTGCACATACCACGCCCACATCCTTATAACGCAACTGTCAATCATCCGCGCGACAAAATATCATTTTCTTTCAAAATAAGGTTAGGGTGCAGTTAAATTTAGCAGATAAGGGTTGGGGCTGTTTCTGGGGTCGGGGTAGGTTATAATTAGGGTTTGATTAACCAGTCAAGGTTATCCAATTTAAATTCGAAACTGGGCGCGGTAAGTGCACAGGGCAGCTTCGCCTAAAGCCGCTTGTAAATTGTGAGATATTTAGTTAGCTTTGGATTAGGCTATGGCTATGGGTTATGCCGCGCAAACATTGATTGAGATTGCATTACATTTAGTTTTCATATTATTGTGATAAAATCAATTAAATTTATTCATTATTATCACGCAGTGTGACCAAGTTAGGTATATAAAATCAGTTTGAAGGCACTTTGATAGCGAACTTTGGGTGCTCGAGCCTTCATGATATAATTTCACAAATTTCAGGACCAAAACATTTAGGGCCAATGTTTTCTTTGCCTGTGGAATTTGCTAGCGTTGGTAGCACATGTAGCAAGGGACAGGGGCATTTTTAATTTCAGGGGGCACAGATTTAGTCTGGCCCCATTGCAGTTAAGATTGGTGAGGCCTGTGCCCCGGGCTGCCCTCCGACCCCTTGGCTTGTTCCGCCCCTGACTAGGCTATCCATGGGTCCACTGTTTTGATGAAAGTGAAGTTTGGTGTAGGCTTCTGGTACTCATCAGTGATCGTCTCTCATGTAGGCCTACAGTGTCATGTAGGTAGCTTATGCATGTGTTGCCTAAGATATGTTCCTTACATCAAAGTTACATGTACGTACACGTAGCCTAGCTTATATGTACTATTATGATAAGCACGGATGGCAATCTTTTCTGAACACCCTGTAATAGTTTTATGATAATATTAACGATATAATTGAAGCAAATTTCTCTGGTACTGTATTCCTTTGGTCCCGCTTATTATTACTTGTATTGAGGCCTGTTGACGTTGCTGGCTGGAGTTATAGTTGTATAGGTTACAACGTGCAAAGTGGTGATACGGACTCGTTCTTGCTTCCTCCTTCCTTCCTCCTTCCTTCCTCCTTCCTTCGAGTCGTGCTAAATCCTCTCTGTCCTGGGACTGCTGGCTGGCTGAAGAATGGCTGTGATGTCTGAAGACTGGAGTTTAGAAGAGGCTGCTGCGGCGTCAATGATCTGTATTAATGTAGTAGCGACACTTTGTTTTGTATCGCTATTTTGTCGCCGCTGTAGCGTTGTATTGGCAGACTGTAATAATTAAATCTGTCTTAGTTTCTGTAGCTTGAACATGTTGCCTACATAGCGGAGGTTGATTTATAACTGCATTTAAATATATTATTTGACAATGATCTATTAAACAATGGTTTACGATTTGCCCATAGCGTTGTTTATAATGAGAAATATTCAATGTCTACTTACACGGATGTCTGAATGTTGTGACTAAAAATTTGGCTTAATTTGCTACATCTGCTGCCTGAACATAAGTCTACAATGTTTGCAATTTCGATAGGTATATTTTATCTAGTTATTTTTAGGGCTCTACTTTTTTATATCAAAGTGGTTTATTTGTGTGTTTTATTATCGTCAATGCGTCACTTATTGTCATTGAAAATTTTATTCAGCTCAGATCGCGCGTTAGTTCTGTTGCCTCGGCGTGCACCATGCGGCCCTTCACGTCAAGCCTGCCTCCCGTTGTTGGAAGAATCGTGGAGGAAGGTCCATGAGGTGACAGGGGAGTTCAGGATGCCCTGGAGGGTACTGAACCTCCTGCACAACCAGGGTGAGAACGGTCGACAAACCGCTGCAATCAGACATTTTATTGAAAGCGTTGTAAGCAATTTCTGAATTCTATCAGGCTACTGCCGTTTAGTTATCTACAAATTTCTGGGACATAGGCGAAATGTTTGTGAAGATTAATGTTAGAATCGGAGTTCAGTGTGATTAATTACAGTCCACTAGGTTTTGATAGTGTGCTACAAATGGAAGTTAAAATATAAGTCATACCAGTTTGAGGAAGCTCTAAGCTCTAACGGTTATCACTAGTAATTGTTTCTCGTAATAAATTTTGAGTGAACGTTGTCCACACACTTCTGTGGCACTTTTTTCTGGTACAAAAATAATTACTCCCCCTAGCTAATTTATGTAATGTAATTGAGTCGACGATGTGATGTGATTGCTCTGCGACTATTTAAAATCAAACATGAATGTATTGAACAACTCACCCTATAGGTGTTGTTGTGTGCGCGCAGCTGACGACCAAACATTGTGGCTCAACGCTTCACAACCGTCCAGGGTGACCGCTATTTCTTACCCATCGAGGCGCTGCTGCTTCTCCAATATCAGCAATTTTGTATCAGCAGTGACGAAACACGGCGAACAAAAATAGCATGTATAATTATGGACGGAATGAGTACAAATATTTGTGGAGGTTGCATTCTATAGCCCAAGTGTTGCATCGATCGTTGCATTGTTTTATTCACAAATCTAAGGGGTATACTCCAGTAGTTTGGCTCTCTTGTATACAGTCTCTTGTCAGCAAGTTAGATTCCTTTATGTGAAAATTTTAGGTTTTATTTCAAGTGCATTGACGTGAAACTGAAATGAAATACTTTAGCGGGTAATCGATGAATAAATCACTTTTGTTTATTTTGTTAGGTTAAATGGGCGGCTTGAAAACGTTGAAACTTCTTGTCGCTTAAATGCGGTTATTCATTTCTCCATCTCTCATTTGCAACACGGCATACCCTAAAATACAAAGGCAGCAGGGCCTCCTGCACGGGTAGTCGCCTCTTTAAGCTCTGGTAATCCACCTTAGAAGCTTATTGTACGCTATTGGTATGTTTTATTTTATTTCTTTATTTATTTATTTGAAGTTCATTAGTAAGCGTACACAATGAAACACAGCGTGGATAAAAACATATACAAGCTTACTAACAGGATCGCTTAAGGTTATTAAAGCTCTTATAAAGCTCCTACAATAGAAATTGTTGATGGCGTACAGTCAAACAGATCAAGTTACCGCGCATCATTATTTTATGTTGAAACATGAAATAAAGTCAAATCGAAGCTGGCCGGTCGCAAATTTGTGGACTACAATAATATTAATATAAGACAACTGAGTTTTTGTAAATCGCCACGAGTCTGATAGATTTCATATTTTTTTCGACTCTATTTGTCCTACGGGGGGGCCAAGCAATCAACAACGCGAGATGGTTGATTCAATTCTATTCTATTCTATTTATTCATCCATACGCCGTACGCGAGGTAACAACACGCATAATGCAATAATAACTGCATTGTACGCAACAAAAAATTAATACGAAAAGGGTAGCAATATGATTTCTATCGAAAGGCTACGCTCGAGTCTGCTAACTGGAACAGTGTGCCTATTGCGTTAAATTCAATATCTGATTATAATTTAAAACGAGGTGGGACTGCCGCGGGTCCCAAAGCATTGCAAAGTTGACGATAAATTTTAAAGTTGAAGCGGGAATTCAGCGGCTCAAGGCGAAGGCGCTGGATACCGTGATCGATATTGCGTTGATTCGATAGAGGCTGCTGGACTGTCGCCAACCCATGTTTTAGCTTTGGTAACCTAGCTTTATGAAGTATTATAAAATATCAAACAGCTAGATAACCAAAGACAAATTCATGGGCTCTTCGTACCGTGCATGCGGACGACTGTATCTATAACTCAGGTTCTCTGTTGTGACGCCGCGTAGGGAGCTACATACGCGTACATGTAGATCCATGGGCTAACGTCGTGGCGCAGGGTTCAGAGGGGGTAGCATTCTGTTGTCTGCAGCCGAGGTCTAGCATTTGCGAAATCTAGGCTAAGGCCTAAGGCATTAATAATTGTGGCGTTTGCAAATAGGCCTACACGGGCCAGTTTTACAGGCTACAGTGGCTACATTTTTCAGAACAGTAGGCCTACATTATACTTATTTCGTTCTAATTAAATAGCATTAGGCACAGTTAAAAGGAATCCTACTATCACCCCTGTCATTAGCCTTTGATTGCTCTCAGTCATCTTAAGTTGGTATTTTCGAGAAGTATAGCCGACTTTTTTCTGACTCAGGCGAGCCTACGCAATGTCATGTAGGCTATACCTGCATTACAGCATTGGGCCTGGAGGCCTGCCTTGTAAGCGCACACGGATAGACCTTTTATTTTTACGATGAATGATCACGATTCATCATCATCATTCATCATCATCACGAATGATCATGATGATGATTCACTTCAAATACTCAACGCCTCAGATAGTGTTTTAACATTAGCCCAGGCAGTAGGTATAATCATAGCACCGAATAGAGCCTATACAATGTGTACGTGTGACAAACTAGCAACTAAAAGTTACTCGATTAGTTTACTACGGTCGTTTAGTCTACTCTAACTAGATACGCTGTTATACGTGTGGCATCGTTGTACCTATACACGCTAATACATGTAGCTACTGTTTGCTATAACACTTCGGACCGATACGTCGTGGTCTTCACGCAGTCGACTTGCCGACTGACGGAACGTCGCAACATCGCAGACGATCAAGTTTTGTTGGCAACCGGGCTACAAGCAACGCACAACTTCTCGCAAGCCTCGCACGTGTGTGTGACGTCAGGGGCACTCAATCGAGGGCTGAACCGTCTAGTCGACTGAATAGAAGAGGGTCGAACAGTTACAACGCCGACACAATACAGCCAGACTTGCTGCGCTTCATAGAGGCTCGTATTGCAGTCTGGGACACGTCACTGAGCATTCAAGAAGCGGGCTGATACAAGAGATTTTTTCGCAGGCGAGCGATTCGTGCGAGCGCGTTTTGGTTCTCAAAGGCTGCGAGTTTGTAAACGTCCAGGGCAGCGAGCTAGCAAGACACGCTGTGATGAAAACGAGCGAAACTTATTGAAATCGTTTCAGTCAAACTAGACTATATTCGGTGCTTGTGAAATACTGAACCGATGAGTCCATGGCACCTATGCATAATCCATGTACTTGTGTTGGATTTAGCCATGAACAATGAAAATCCAATTCTGTTTTTAGATTATGTATTGGTTTCAAGTTTATTGCCTTGCATATTGCAAAATATTAAATAAATACAAAAGTGGTTCCTATAGCCTAATTCTTCTTGTTGAGATGGATGTTAATTCTTGAAGTTGATAGGCCTATACGTGTAAGCTTATTTTCACACCGAACTTCCTCTAAAATCGGAGACTGAATTACATTGCGGGCGCCGCTTAATTTAATCTTAAAATCTGAAGCCTGCGAAAGAAGTTTGAAGTATGGCCTAGGCCTGCACTGCGGGGCATATGCGCAATCTAGCAGTAGGTCTAATTACTCTGCCCCTACTACTTCATTTGGGTGAATTTAACGGTATTGAGGTTACCATCAAGTTTAACTTAAGCCATGCAAGCTCATTGGAGACTCGACGCGTATAGTTATGAATAGGCTGAAAATATAGCCCGTTGTCACAACAATGGCCCGACGTAGCCGGCAAGTCTGCTGTACATTGTATTGTAGGCTTTGTAGCAGTGTCTCTCGCCGTGATGCCATTGAAGTACGTGTAGCTCGGACGAAGCGTCGCGTTCAACAACGCTCTTCGCTTGTTGTCAGCAGTGCGAAGACGATCCTTATTAGGTACGTTGAACAACTCGCAAGCCGCCGTTTAATTGTCAACTTCTGCGCGTCTGCTCAACTGCAGACAACGTTGCATGCGGTAAAGAAGCACGGTATAGATAGGTCACAAGCTGTTTCAGTTCGTCGAGCGGTGGATTGAATTAAGGCCTAAACGACGAGTTAGCCTCTACAGGACTACAAACCAGTGGGGAGATGAGGTCACTAATATGACAATGGGAATCCATTACAGATTGGACAGACTATCGTAGTCTAAATTTGATTGTTCCGGACTTTTAATCTCTAAATTAATGACAATAGAAGTAAATTAATTATTATGTGAAGGGCTGACTTTGGCCTTACACGGCTTGTAGATACAATGTATTCAGTGCTCACACCCATTTTCATGGACATTCGGATGCGTTGCGATAAGACTCATAAGAGACGTATCTTTTTCCTATAACCCCCAAGTCAGATGATGCTTTTTGATTGCTGGTGTCACAAACGCTTGCATTTCAAACACTAGGCTAGTATTTCAAACACAAGCTTGTCCACACGGCGCTTTCAGACTTTTGTACATGAAACGTAAGCGTTTGGCGTTTCGACAATAGAATCGGTCACATCGCTTTGAAAAAGCGAGTAATTCCGATCTGTTTTGTGAGCTATCAGCCTATCACGCGATGTTTGTGAAACAAAGACTTACGGTACTTGTGTTTTTAAAAAAGGTTTTGAAAAGCAAAATTTTTGCTTTTCAAACACACAGTCTGACTGGGCTGTATGTCTGTTTAATTACGAGTGTGCTTCGAACAGAAATTGTATGTTTAATTGTGATAGGCTCTGCGCTCTGAACACTCGCAAACACGTTAAACTTTATACATTCATCAAATGTAGGCTACATGTAGAGGCGCTATCTATTTCAATTAAAGGGAGCGCGATAACCCTTAGAACCCTGCAGCCATATCACAAAACTACACCGTAAATGGAGCTATCGTAGATCCATAAATTCAATTCCATTAACATGAATCTTACTTGATAAGCTTTTGTTTGCTATAAACCTTTGCAATTTTACTTGAACGCCTAGCATACAGGCCTTGGGCTACTGATGTTTGAAGTGTGAAAAAATGCTTGCATTCGGTTCCCAACTTTCAACAATTCACGTCGAACTCGATAATTGGTCGTTTTTGAACAAGCAAGTTTTATCGCCGCTATTAAACGTTCGAGATCTTTCTTACAGAAATACGCCGACTGTTAAATTTGTACGCTACTGTAGAATAATTGTGCGACGATATAAGGTCTTCAATGGCCGTTCTTCTATTGCGAGCTTAGTGAGTTGTATGGCGCTAGAACGCTGTCAATGAGAGGCATCTTGTGCACTCGAGCCACTTGTGACGGGGCCTATTTCTGAGCTTGTACGCAGCGACAATGCGCTTCGCGTCACGAGCGGAGAGAGATGCAAGTGAACTGGAACTGTGACCTTGCGACATTCCGAGCATTCTTCGAGCGATAATGTGGGAAAATCACTCCCACCGATCTCTATCTTGTCTACGTGTCTAAGGATCCGACTCAAGTCTAGCGTTCGTTGAGTGCATTTGGTGAACGTTTGACAAGAACATTTTAACGCGTACATAGTTACCCACATGTAAAATTTGTTACTTACAGTTAATTTGTTACTTGTATTTCATGATCTCCAAGCTTGAAATCCCTGTATATGCGAACAAATCTATTAGTTTTTGCCGAGATATCACGCGTTCGAGTGTTAGTTTTATGGCTCACTCTGCATCACCTAACACACTGGAACTGTGGGTTTCGATCGTTTCACTGGTCCTTATCGCTTTTTTTTGCTAGAGGTTTTTCATCTAGGAATGAACAACCAATATCATGCATCTGTTTTATCGTATAACTATGAAAACACTGCAACGCAGTTGGCTTGGCATGGCCAATGGTCATTCTATATTCTGCTTAGTACGATTGAGTTAGTGTTGAGTAGTATTTTTAACAGCTAGGCTATATACAGAATGCATGCACAGACATGTATGCGTGTATAGGGTATGAGCGGAGAGGCTTGACGATAATATTTTTAATTCGAACGCGGGGCGCCGTCGCGTTCGTGAAGTCTGCACGGCTGACATCTGATGACTCCATTGTACCATTAATACTTTGACGTCTAACTTGACGTGACGGAGTTTTTAAGTAGTCCAATGACGTAGCCTGTTCAGGGTCGTGACGCCAGCAGTGGCACAGCGATGATAGGCCTACTAAAGGCTGGTTGCTAGACTTCGATTTGAGTGCGATTTATGTGCGTAGTCCGATTTAACGAAATTTTCTGTTGCTAGATCTCGATTTGGAGGGCGACTTATAAATCTGCGAATTAATTTTTAAAATCGCACACTTCTGCGATTTGAAGTGCGATTTAACGGCCAAAACATCGGAAAGTCAGTTGCGTTTCAAGATTCACATTTTCACGATATTATTGAACATTCACCACTATTGACACGTATAAACACGATTAGGGCCTTTCGGAACTCGAGTAAAGGCCAGGATTCAGTAATATTTTAGCACATTTGCTAAATCGCACTCAAACCGAGGAAAATCGTCGAGCAACCCAAAAATTTCAAACTGCAGTTTAGCGTAAACTTCAGTTTGAGTAATATGCGAATTACCATATTTTCAAATCGAAGTCTAGCAATCAGCAGTAATTGAGTCCTGGCGCGCGGAGCGAAATAGATGGTTGAGTCCCTTATTTTACACCGCAGCGTTCCTCCTTTTATTAAACTCATTAGAGGGGAGGATGTTATGCTGACAATGATGTTGGATCTTCCTCATCTGAACCCAACTCACGACCGGGGTGGGTGGAATTTGGGGGGGGGGGCAAGACTCCATATGAATTAGGCAATGCTAGCATTGACTCAAATTGCAATAGGGCATAAAAGCATGGATTTTGATATACAGGGGACAGGTAGTTCGTTTCTAAATAGAGCAATAATTAAATTTGACATAGTAATGTTTTATCAAAGGTTCCACTCTGCCCCCCTCCCCCCCTCTTCCTCTCCCCGCTCGCGAGTTCTGGACAGAAGAAAAAGTCCCCAATATCTGTGAATATGTTGCTACACGTCCCTGCTCCCCCCCCCCCACCGTCCCCTACGCCAAGCTAGGCGTATACTGCGTGAAGGATAGCGGGTGAAGGGTTAAGCCTTCGGAGAAGTTTTGAATAACATTAAGCAGTTCATCTTCGATTATACCTTGAATAGCCAAACAAGGAGGCAGGGAACTATATTACTATCGCCATCAATTTTGAATGTCATTAATTTTTTTACGTTGGGGTTATTTTGAGTATAAGTTCCATGACCAATAGCAGTTGAGGCTATAGATAATAGAAAAATTCCTGTTATTTACTTTGGCGGTATACCCTGATACATCAACGACGTTCTTCAAGAACAGTTCACGTAGGCCTACATGAACCTTGAAACAATAAAGTGAAGTAAGGTGAGGTGAAGTAAAGGTTAGAATGCGCACATATCGCCTTTCAGAATAGAAGTATAAGTATTACTACGCGCGTAAGAGAATCATTGTGCTTTGACAGCGTACGCTGCGATGATGCCAGTATTCCTACCATGGGCGCCCGCAGGATTTGATCTAGGGGGGTGCAAAACACACTTGTATAATCTAGGGGAATGCAAGTCTCGAGCGGGGGGGGGGGGGGGTGCTGATAGAAACTTATTCGCCTACCGGATATATAATGCT
>JAQIWG010005455.1:0-14516 GCA_034695025.1 Chamaedrilus cognettii | reverse complement strand
ATAGAGTGGGTGTACCTGTACAGTAGCAGTAGTAATCTAAAATATCATGTTATGCATGTACAAGGGTACACGTACAAGGTACACGTTACCATCCTGACTTGCTTTTGGGAGAGCAAATATATCCACAAAATTAAGAGTTTAATGTTCTCAAAAGCAAAGCTTTTGCTACATTTGCACAACCTAGGCCTATATCACACAACGTTGTCATAAAACTGTAGGCCCCTGTGTTTTGTTTTTACAGAACAAATTGCACACACTAGCTCTCTTATCGGCATATAATAAGAAAAACACAATAATACTTTTACTTCCATAGAATCATTTGATACATAAACAGAAGAAAAGGAAGAAAGATACGTAATTATTGTGCATAGAAGAAAGTATAGCACATTGAAAATACACATAGGTCTACATATAAAATCTACCTATAAGTAGGTATACTATAGGGGCGTCGGGAAAATTTTCCTTTGGGGGGGGAGCTAATAAACCTTAACGACCTGGGGGAGGGGGAAGTGGTAAGTGATTTTCTTTCAATAATAGTCTCAGCTCCTTAGGCACCTCAAACAAATCAGTAAGCTCCCTCAATATGACAAATAAAAACATATATTACCCACAGGGGCGACTTTAGTCGACTAAGCCCCTCCTCCCTACGCCCCTCCGGCATACACATGCATAGTGGGCTACAGTTAGACTACGCCGCGTGCAGCTACTGTTGCTGCATAATGCACTCCTTTTGCATAGACTTCAAAATGCGCATCCTAATGATAATCGAGGATCTTATGTCGCCTCACGCGTCACTCAAGTTCTGTCTTGTATGTATTGCCGATGAATATACTGTCATAACACCGAGTTGTGTACAAAAGCCTTCCAAGATAGAAGCTACATTGTCGGTTCCATAACTAGACTAAATGAAGACCCCAATGACATATTAAGGCGATGAGGAAAATCTCTTGATCTGATAGCAGATAATCTTCCTGCATATTACGCAAGCGGCTTTCTTTGAATAATTCGGCTTTTGAACATCACGATGGATGAGCTGCATATGACAATTGCTTTGATGATGAGTCACAGGAAATCTGTTCGGTTCTGCGCTGCATCAAGCCACGCCCACAATCACACATATGAATGCTTGCCGATTGGATAATAATTGTCACGTGATCATTGGTGGGCCTGGTGACAATTCTTCTATTATTATCCTATTTAAGAAATAATTAAATTTGATACAATAAATAGTGAATCAATTTTTTTTTAAACAGTGGACTGTGGCTGAAGGAAATATTTGGCTGGCTACTGCTCAAGTTATAATAGTCAATTGACCAAAAACAATGCAGTTAATTTTTTTCGTTCACAGCGGCTTTGACGCCAATAGTAAAATACCACATCCAGATCAAAATTTTGAGGAACACAATACAACAATTTGAATCCCATTTATGCAGCCAACAACAGAACCTTCTGGAAGCAGCCCTAACAACACCAGCGCTCACAACGGCGAGGTATCCAACGCGTTGAACAGCGACACAGTCTTGATATCCTTCGATATAGATCCCCTCTCCCCCCTCTCAGCCCTCTCCCCCCTCTCAGTCCTCTCCCCCCTGTCCCCCTTCTCCCCCCCACGATTAATCATCGCCTCAACTCGCTGATTCCTCAACGGTTTCCCCCCCGCCCCCCCCGGTGTCGTAATCTGAAAGGTGGTCTGTTGCTGCGTCTTGTGCACGCTGATGCTCAGCCGCCGCACCTCCTCCTGTATCCCCGACAGGACCGTCACGACGGTCGACAGCGCGTTCTGGTTCTCCGACATCAGTCTCCGGACGTGGTCGATGTCCTGCCGGGTCCTCTCCTCGTCCTTGGCGTTGTTCTGGACGTGCTGGAGCCGGACGTCGAGTATCCGAAGGGTTCGCTGGATGGCGTCCAGCTGTGGGATGGAGAGGAGTTGGACCTGGGCGCCCCCGGGGCCACCGGCCGAGCCGAGGCTAGGGGAGGGGCGCGAGCGGGCGGAGCGGGCGGTCAGGGCGGAGGAGCGGAGGGAGAGGCGGCGCTTGGAGGCGGTGGCGGGGGCGGCGGGGGCGGAGGGATCGGAGTCGGTGAGGGTGCGGTAGCCGGGCGGCGCGTGGGAGCTGTCCGCGTCTGATCAATATTACAAGTAGATTACAAATGATTTAAAATAGAAATTTCATTTTTAATTTTATATTTTTTATATTATGCCATTTCTGTTAAACGCCTTTGCGTTCGTGCAGTGTCACACAATATTGGGCACAGTAATCATATTTTAAGGATCAGACTGAAAAGTTAACTTGTGTATTTACTTTGTTATAAGTCACAATCTACTGCCCTTTTGCAATACCACAACAAATCTTAAAGTGTGCAGAAAATCAATGGCTAAGAACATATTAATTTTATTTAAGGGCATCGTAAGCAATTGTTAAACATTATTCTCAACTCTCAAGTAATATTCAGTGCATACCTGGACCATTGGGCTCAGCAAGCTCAGTGGTCATCGTAGCTCCGGCCATTATATTGTCCGCACCAACATTCACACTGTCCTTTCCTGGAGAAAATTGTATGTGTAAAATGTCTGATAAGACAACATTTACTATATTCAAAATACTACTCAACTTGTAGTTAAGGGTTGCTGATGGTATACACGTACAGGTAGTTACAAGTATATGGCAAATTTAAGCTCAAGTAAATTCATTCTGTCGTAACTACATTGGATTAGAATTTTTTTTAAAGACGTCTTTGATGAAAGCAGTAACGTATTCTAACAACCAGCACACATTTGATAAGTCTTAGAAGTCGTTAATCTAAAAACATTAAGATCATTATTTTATGGCGATTCACGAGTAATTTATTGTATTCCTCAGTCAATTGTTGAGTGTAAATAGAAAGATAAACATATGCATTTCCTTAGAATTCTTTTGGCAATTGGTTCCTTTTATTTTTGGTCTGAAATTTATCTTTGATAGTGTCTTAGCAAAAATTAAGCAATAGTTTGAAAAAAAGAGATTGAGGAGAAGGAATAGTAAAACATCAAGAGCATGAAAGGTATAACCTTCCTCTTTCTGCCGTTCGAGCTTGAAGAGATATCGCCTGACTAGCCGCTGCAAGATGTCTGAGTATGAGTTGTGTGGTTTCTCAATGTTCATTGTCTCACATACCTCTTCCCGCCGCATCTAACGTTTACAACAATTATAAGAATTAAAAAAAATTGTCCGAAATTTAATCAATTAAATCATTGTTGGAAATCTAAATTAAGCCAAAAAACGATTCGTCAACTATGACAGGACCTCAGAAAGAATTGTTTACCAATATGTTGGAACAAAAGTATGCACCTTGATATCAATACGCTTTCGCAAAAGTAGGCTTCTAACAGCACAGCAATTTATTCAAGTCCCAGAATATAAATTAACAAAAAGAAGAAAAAAAAAATTTAAAATGTAGTCTAGCCTAAAAAGAGTTCAAGTTTTTCATAGGAAAAGTATTCAAACTTTACACGCAAAAACGAAAAATATTTACCCGTTGTATAAATATATTTTCTTCAAACCAAGGGTGAGATCTGATTGGCCAAAACAGGATCAAGTTAACAAAACATGTGTAGCGTTGTGTCTGCCTCTGCTAACACAGACGGAGTGCAACTGTTTCGCCTTAAAAAACCGAGTAGGCCTGCGCCACCATGGTCGATTTTCCTGCGTAATGCTAAATTAAGCATGGAATAGCAAAAAACTTAATTTTAGTCGTATTGCACCTGGTAAACTAATCCCTGATACTAAACCTAAGACTAAACCCTGATCATTAAGCCTGCTAAAATTGATATCTTTACCGATATGCTTAATGATCAAATTCTATTCATGCCTCACTCCTTTATACCTCATTGGTTTTGCTGCATTATAGTAAAAAAATGATGAAAAGGCTTTAAAATAGCGCCATGCCGGACAAACTCATCGAGGCTCACTGCGTGTCGAAGAGGAGGCTGGAGTGGATGCTTTGCTAAGAAAAATCGCAAAGTCGCAAAGTCCCAAAGTCGCAGTCCCAAAGTCACAAAGCCGCAGAGTCGCAAAGTGCATTTAAACGAAAATATCCTACTAGGGGTTAAACTTCAACTGCAACCAGATTCTGCACTCCGCCCTAATGGATGATTATTTGCAGTGCGCATAAAAAGAGCTTAATTACAGTATTTAAATCAGACAGACCCGGATGAAGGTTTGTTTCTTGGCGGCCTCGCACTCCATGAGGTCTACGTTCGCGTCCCGCCGCCAGTCCTTGATCCAGCGCCACAGGTAGAGCGCCGCCTTGGGCGTGGGGATCATGTTGAACGGGACGGGGAGCGTGCCCCCCTCGTCAATGTAGTTCATCCACAGACCGGTCCGCGCAAACTTCCACTCCACGTCACAGTCCGTCTGACAGAAGCGTGCATCTTAGCGCGCAGTTGTGCACAAAATGTGAAGTTGTGCATGAAATGTGCAATTGTGCATGAAATGGGCAGTGCAATTAGTACTGGCACATTGGCATTAGGAGATGAGCAATTGTAAAAACCTCAATGTTTTCACGTTGAACGACAAAGAAGAAGAAAGAAAAAAGCACTGTTAAAAATAATCTCACAAACTTCCGTCAGCATTCCCCCCCCACCCGGTCGTGAATTCTGTATTCAGTACAGGAGAGAAAAGATTCATCAGCATCCGTTGTATCCTCTTTAGGGGCGCCTCTAGTATACCTACATGTAGGTTCATTTTTATGTGGGCTTAGGTACTTTCTTCATCGGGCAAAAATAGGCTCATTCATCCGTTTCTCTTTACGAGCCCAATGGATCTATAGTGAAATAAAACCATTGTGTTGCATTCCTCGTTATTGGCCTATACGCAAGAATAAAACATTCGAAATTAGTTGAATTTTGAGTTTAATTTAGATAGACAACAGACTTCAACGTGCTAGAAGATAGCAAACGTTTGCAATGCTTTGACAGCATGCAGACAATGCAGAAGTAGTACTACTCACTTGGATATCCTCGAATGAGTGACTCATCATGGCGATGAGCATGTTGATGAGTACGATGATGATGGCGACGTGATAGAGGGCAAACAGGAACATTCCCACCCCCTCCACGATCGACGTGGCATGACTGCCCCCTGGGAAGCTGATGGCGTACAAGTTGCCCTTCTCCTTGTTCGGATACTTGATCTCGATGCTGTCGATGCTGACGAGGCCAAACATCGACCAGAATAGGCTGTACAGGGTTCGCGGCAACCTGTGCGATCGAGCCAACGCCATTAGTGCTAGTGGTCAGTCATGCCACTGCCAGGGATATATCACTAGATTATAAGTTATTATCACTAGATTATTATCCCTGGGGAATATCCCCAGGGATATATCACTAGGGATATTTTAGCGACCGAGGGATCGGATTTTAAATGCAATCCCCAAATATCTGGGGATTTTTTTAAAAGGCACATTTTGTGATAGGAGCGGGATATTTATATTTATATTTTGTCGAAATATGCAATGTTTGAATATTTTTGGCCAAGATATCCAGAATCTAGGGATATTGCGTTTTGTTGCAATGGTATGCTAGTGGTAGACAACAATCATGTGCTCCTTGTACAACATTATTAATTTTGCATACGTACGCAAGCAAGGGCAATAAATTTATCCAATGCATCAATCTCAATGCATCAGGCCTTTCTTTTTCAGAACGATATAAAACTCTGATATGCAAATGATTTTGTAACAAAATATCTAAAACTGCGACATGGATGTTGAATTGTAATCCATAAATTTGGATAATTCCACTAAACCTTAATGTGGTCTCCGTGTCTCGCACAATTAAGACTGTCTAAAATCGCTGTCATGTCTGTGCTTTTACATCGCTATTGAACTGTCTCTCTAATGTATTGTAAATAAGCAGTGTAAATAATAAACAGGATTTTGAATTCCTCTTTGAATTTAGTTTTAATTATAAGAGATAACGAGAGTCAATATCATGCTTGAGATTCTGTTATATATATATAACTGTGACGCTAGAAATTTAGGCTATTATCGGACAGACTTGATACAATGATCTCCATACGAAGACCATCCTCGTTTGAAAATCCAAAATTTCTCCCCTGCCGCGGTCATACCCCTGTCCCATATCCATCAGATTCACGCAGCAGTGTTGTCCACGCACTTAATTCACGACGTCGCTTGGCATGTGTCCCGACGTGCACTATCAAGTGTCGTGGGCGGCTTGGTTAAGTGCCATCGGCAGCAGCCTCCATGAATATTCCAAAGTTCCATTAGACGCGTTGCTATAATTGAACATAGCCTTCGCTGTATTGTCATTATCCCGTGATTGCGAGTTGTTGCATTAACGGTCGTGTCACTGGCTCGTTTGATCAGGAATGACCAGTTTTGTACACGCTGATATCTTTAGGAGCTACAAGCAATATTATTCACTTGAGGTCAAAAATAACAAATCGCAAACGATCCAAGTCGCATTTAGCCGAGCCAATAGATAGTTGCATTTGAAGGCCTTTTCGATTACCTCAATAACTAATCTGAACAACATGCACACAAAAAGGGACGCATGTGTCCGTCAACAGGATAAAAAATATATAAATAATATAACAGAACGATCCTATCCATAATTCCGCTAGCACTTGTTCAACTTGAAAAATAATCTTAGCAAATAAAAAAAAAATTTAAATCTCAATAATTAACATCTTACCATACAAGATGAAATAAATGGCCTTGGTGTGAATATTACCCTTGAAATGCCTCTGACGTGTGAATAAGCTTGTCCGTTCCATCCTTGGGGTACGTTTGCGATCCGTAGTACCAGTACAGGTTATGCAAGCCAACCATGAAGGCAAATAGCACCTGTAATCACCACACAATACTGCAGAGTCGACTAACCTAATAAATATGAGTTGGACATATCGGGCAGTCATTACCATGTGGTTGCTGTCAAGTTGACGTGTAAAAATGTGTTATAAATATTGTAAGAGGTGAAATTTTCGAGCATGTCATCTTTGCGGCTTCGGCTTCAGACATTTTACTGCATTTAATCCTTGTGTTTTTGACGACTGGCCATTAGAATGATAAAGCAGCCATATTTCACATATCCGTTACACATACAACATATTATTATCAGCAAAAAAGAAAGCAGTGCGTCGCACCAGCGTGAAGAGGACGAGGAAGCGTGTGATGTCTCCGATCATGCGTCCGAGCGCGATCTGCAGCGGACCGAGGACCTCGAAGGCAGGCATGAGGTACGTGGTCCGTGCGATGCTCATCACGTTCGCGATCGCGAACAGAACGTCCGACACTATCTCCGGGTCGTTCGGCTTCCAGTCGAACCGAGCTGCAGGCGCACAAGAAAGGAATCCAAGGCTTTCATTCAACCATACATATTTCAAATGCAGATTTGCATGCATGAAAAGTCTGTAATTAAAATGCAAACAGCTAGCTGACGTCACAATGTAAATGACTGTAGCCTATACCACTGCGAGTCGATGTGCGGCGTAGGAATCAATGAAACTGTGACGTCACTTCAGCGCTTGGAGTTTAGTTATTAATTTTTCAAGCATACAAGTCTGCATGCAAAAATGCATCGTTAAACGCGAACCTGACGACATTCATTTGGCAGAATGTATTCAGGCGCTGTGGTGTAGTAGCTAAGGCGTCGGACAGAGAGTCCAGGGAGTCTAGACACCTGGGTTAGAGTCCCGGGGCCGGCATCTTTGAAACAATGGCGTTACAGATCATTCAGCAAGGCTGTTAAATACACACGTGTCGCTAGCTGCCAATCCCGTGCCAGATAATTATTTATTTGGTCGGCGTCAGGAAGGGCATTCAGCCTTAAAAATTGGCTAATGCATTATTTTGAAGTCAATCTATAGCGCTTTTTAAAAAATTAAAATCTTCATTGATAAATATCACTTTCTACTCACCAGAAAATGCAGTACTACACAGAATGATTGCTTAGTTCAAATTTGAAATATAGGTTACTGTTCTAAAAGCTAGTTCTAGCTTTTCCTAAAACACGCCACGTGCGACTCACACGCCTTCATGAAGTAGCTCAATATGCGCTCCTGCGTATCACAGAACATCTCGTCCTTGGTCGCGTTGTACAGCGACTCGTTGCCTAGCAACAACGCCTCCCGCGCGCGCGCCGTCCCATTGTAGTACCGATCGGCCATCTTGATCCGGTTGTCGACGAAGAAGCGCAGGACGTACGAGGAGAGGTAGACGGACAGGACGATGAAGTCGATCCAGTTGTAGTTGTCGAGGAGGTAGACGCGCAGGCCGGTGTTGTACATCGCCTTGCACTCCGTCCACAACAAACCTGTCGAGGAGGAAGAACAATGGCGATTAGCGATGATAATCTATATTATAGGCAAAGTGAGTGGACTGATAACGATTAATAGGCAAAGTGAGTGGACTGATAACAATTAATACGCAAAGTGAGTGGACTGATAACGATTAACAGGTTAAGTGAGTTGAATGATAATGATTAGTTCACAAAGTGAGTGCAATGATAACGATTAACTAGCAGGGTAAGTGATATGATAACTATAAGTACATAAAATTCATGAAATGTACATTATATGCATGTATGAATACTGTACTCATCAGAAATGTCATGCAAACGGAGATAGAAAAAACATCATCTGCTTCAATCATAGATGCGGGAATGATGATGATTAAAAGCACAGTGAGTGAAATAATAACTATTAATAGGCAATGCGAGCAAAATATGCAAAATAAAAAAAAATCTCTAGAAGCATTCACCTAGAATCCAGAACATGAGGCAGATCTGGACGTTGGTCATCAGCATGTTTGCAGGCCGGAAGGTCGCCTTGAGAACATTCTCGAGCTTCTCCCTGTAGAGGGAGTCGTTGGAGTCGTTGTTGCGGAAGACGAAGAGATCAGAGGTGATGTTGAAGGAGATGGGGTGGGTGCGCTCGTCCAGTCTGAAGGTGGCGGCAGCGAGCAGGACCAGGAAACAGATGTGGGAGAGGGTGTGCGTGATGAACTTGGACGCGGGACAGCGCAGGGAATTGCCTATCTGGAAAATTGTAATTATATATATCTTTAACCCACAGAAAAAGTATAGCAATCATGTATACACGTACAACTTTAAATAAAAAAAGCAAAGATCTAGAGTTACGTAGCAGTGCAGATATATGTATGATCATATTATACAGAGACAATAATGATCAAAATAATACGAATAGGAAAGTCCAAGATCATAATAGTTTCAAAATATTTAACCCTTAAACGGTAACCTGGGGTGCAAATACACCCCAGACCCCTTCTATCCCCTCTCCCCCCTCTCCCCTTTGACATTATCATTTGACGTTTTATGAATGCTTCTGGGGACCCTCTACCCCCCCTAAGATCAAGTAGCTACAATGTCATGTAACTAGGGGCCGGTGGGCGTGGCCTACATTGGTGACTATACCTATAACGGTAACCTGGATTGTAAACACACCCCAATTCTTCAACATTAGAAACTGTTCCATACATTGATTTTTGATAAAATATTTGTTCTTTTCAATAATGGTACTTGTTTACTTCCATCTTCAAAAGGAGAGACTATTTAAAATCGCTGCAGAATGGCTCTAGATCAAAATATAGATGCACTTCATTCGTTTGTAATTTAGATTAGCTATATTATGGGACATGATCCATGTTCACGTTGTCATGGCCAATAACGTCTTAGGATTCCATGGCTAACTTATTTTAGTGCGCTAGACAGTCAGCTAGCATGATTCATAGCAAAACCATGGCATGTAGCTAGGGCTGTGGCAATGATGCGCTTTCCCTTCTTACTCGCATTGTATGAATTGTCCGGCGAGCTCTGTGTTACAGATCAATTTTTACTTTTCCCCGATCTTTGGGGAATAAGCAAAGGCTCTTTCACATTATTACTGAAGTAGTTTTGGAGTTATATGTTGTAAAAGTTCACAGGTAGCAAACCCACAATCTCTTAAACTTTCAACAATACGAGTACACTGAGTCTAATTTCTACGTCTTAGTCTCGGTTCTCAATGGTGGCTCCTGTGTTAGAAATAAGTGACAAATATAACTCAATATGAGCTTAGAATAATTGTTATAATGCAGAGCACACAAGAGAGTGTAGTTATGACACCTATTGCATCATAGATGTCACGGTATCCATGAACGCTACCTGGGGTGTGTTTACACCCCAGGTCACCAAAGTAAGATGTAGAGTTGCGATAGCGTTCAAGGGTTAAATATGGAATGTGGAAAGGACGAATGTGGAAATGATGAAAGTAATGATAGGTGGATGCGGGAACAGAATGGCTCAGAAATCAAAAAAGTGGTGATTAATTTCTTCACACATTTAAGTTTTTCCTACATATGGAGTATACTCTGTCAGCCATTATGTATCACATTTATGCTTGTTCTGGGCTGCGGTTTGTCAAACTATTTGGAAATAAGCAAAGATATATATATTTCGGGTACCATAAATAGTGTCCCTTATGAACCTTTGATTTCAACTCTATTTGTGTTTCACATGCGTTGTACATTTTATGGTGCTGTCTATGATGGATGCTAAATCAAATCAAATATATATATAGATTTCTTGCGACATCCAAGCAACGGTTCAAATACCTTTGTGTCGGGCGATATGATATAGACGAGGCAGAAGAAGGGGAGGAGGGGCAGACACACAAGCCACATTCCAAGCTTCTTCCACAACGTCAAGGACTGCATGAATCCCATCTGGGGCCCGAACCAGATGCTCGTCAGGTGCTGCTGGCAGTTGGGGTGAGCGACGAACTGAAAAGGATAATTTATCATTCTGGTTGGCGGGAGAAAGGGCATCCGGCTGTGAAAAGTGACAGTTGGAGTGAGCGACGAACTGAACGCAGCAAATATCTCAAAATTAGATACGCAAGCTACTTAAAGGATGAAATCACAGAAAAATTGCCGACGGGTAACGAGGATTTAAGTGAAATTAAACAGCAAGGCTCAGTGGTGTAAATGTAACGGTTATGGCGTCAGACTGAAAGTCCAGAGACCAAGGTTCAAGTACCGGCGCCGGCAACTATCTGAAGAAATGTAGCATTGTAGGTACTTTATAAAAGAATTGCCACTTTCTTTGCTAAATGTAAGTAGGCTGACTTTACAAAAGCAACACCCATTTTCATATTACAAACAGGTACTTTATAAAAGCATCACCAGTTTTTCTGCTAAATGCATACACTTCATTCAAAACAACGATAGTTATTGGTACTACCAGACTTAATGGACATCTCAAAAAGATTACTGCTCCTGCTCGTGTCGAGGTGTAGCCACATTGACGTCACTGCGCATGCGCGGCTTGCGCAGTGACGTGACCATGTTTTAAAAGGCAGAAGTGCCCCATGGTACTGCTTAGCATCTAACTTTATGCTAATGTACAAATTGAAAGCTTCAAGTTAAAACTTAATGTCATAGGATAAGAAAATTAAGAAGAATGTTTAATAAGAAAAAGGGACCAAATAAGGCGCAAAGGGTCTAAAATTCATGAGCAATAATAATAAAACCAAATTCTGAAAATTATTAAGGCTTAACTATTAGGCCTCAATTGTTAGCTTAGCCTCAGCGCATTATTGGAGTTATTTAGTCCAGCGCAAGGTTTTAATAGTAGCACACCTTCTTCTCCTCGTACTCCATGGAGATCTTGAGCCGGGCGAGGGGGTCCCTCTGCCCCTCGTTATCGTTGCCCTCGCTGAGGACCGCCTCTACCTCCTGGGTCCCTCGACAGAGGTCCATCAGCTCACACGCAAAGTTCATGCACTGCTCCACCAGGCTCATGTACTCGTTCTGTACCAGAAACAAATAGAGCCATAGAAAATGTTCTTTTATCATAGGTACTTATAAAAGCATTGCCACTTATTCGCACTTTAGGAATATAATTATAGGTTTCTATACTAATTTGCTATACCATGCCGGTTTTATCCCAATGGTAATTGGGATTCCAGCAACCACACATATTCTAAAACTGATCATTTCATGTTATCATCATAGTTTGCTAAACCATAGCACAGACACAAAAAACATCAAATAAAAAGCTATCAATAGTGATATTCGTGTCGATTGAAACTGTAATCAAATCCTGCAGATAAGATGAGATTAGATAAACTTTTCACCTATAATATAAAATCCACGCAATCTTTTAGCCGTATAGTACCTTAAACTCTTTTTCCACTTGAGCAAGTTTTTGCATCTCCTGCCTCAACTCAAAGGTGGTCATGATGGGATCCGGACTACTCAGTGCCATGTAGGCAGGACTGGCCAGGGCTCTGAATACACAGAAAAACATTATAGGCAGGACTGGACAGAACCCTGCATAATGCATATACCCAACAACTATTTAAGCAGGACTAGCTAGCGCCATTTAGCGCACACAACGACTGGACAGGACTTTCCAGTGACATGATTTTTTGAGGCACATGTCAATTGGAATCATCAACTCTGCCCTTTATCGTGCAGTAAATACCTCGTTGGTTTTACTGCATCATAGTGAAGAAAAATGATGAAAAAGGCCTCAAAATAGCGCCATGCCAGACAGACTCGTCGAGGCTCGCTGCGTGTCGAGGAGGAGGCTGAAGTGGATGCTTTGATAAGCAAAGTCGCAAAGTCGCAGTCGCAAAGTCACAATGTCGCAGTCGCAAAGTCGCAAGTGCATTTTACCTATAATATCCGACTAGGGGTTAAGTTATTGATTGGAAGTGTAACTTCCTACAAAATACTGAAAATGAGCATAATTTATGATAAATTCATCTCAGCTAATTCACATGAATAATCGTATGATTTAAATCAACAAATAACCACTATCAATTTTCTTGAAGAACCATTAAATAAGTCAATTACCAATTTATAAACCCTCTAATTGCTTTGTTCAATAACTAATTACGCGTAGGCCTACCGGTATGCATTCAAGCGTGACCGTGACCGCTTCAGCGAATCATAATTCTGCTTCGTGACGCAGTCGGCGCACTGGCACGAGATTGGGTGCGGCTTGTCGATGGTTTGGTTGCGAGACAGGAACATCTGGATGATCTCGTGGTTGTTGTAGTGCGCGGCGAGGATGAGGGGCGTGATGTCCGGGGAGAACTGGCTCTTCTCGTCCGTGCGGAAGAACGGGTCCTTCTGGGTGCGCTTACACTGCTCGGCACCGGCGATGTAGTTAGGATGCTCAATAATCACCTTGTCACGGAAAATAATAATCACGGGTTAAAGTTCGTGTCGGAGTTTGAAGGTATCGTCATGGGACATATCATCACGATGAAGATTAGAGTGAAAAATTATTATCCGAGCAAAAAATTACGCATGTTCTTTATCTTTCTTTGACTAACCTCGTTACTTCTTATGTGACTCGCATATAGGTACTTGTATTTTGTCTTGAAGAAGTCATAAATTTGGAAAAAAAATAGTGCGTATTATACTGTCATCGACATGGTCCTGTTCTATATGCTGTTTATTTTCCTTAAAGATTATTCAGCTATATGTATTTCTTTATTCTGCTTTATTTATGCTAGTGTTATTTGCAAAGAATGATTATCAGAAAGTGTCCCTTATGAATGGTAGATTTTTTTGTCTCAACATGTTTTAATATTAGTAAACCTCACAACACCACTATAGGATCTTCCGTCCGTTACCACGATGCCCTTGATGCCTCGCCTATAGATAAGGATAAGGACGAAGCGTTATGACCGAGTGGTCTAAGTTGCTGGCCGCGGATTATGAGTGCGACAGTCGTCGGTTCGAATCCTGGCCGCGGCAAAGATTTGGAGTTACTTTGTGCCCCCTTTGGCAAGGATGGTTTAAATTCGTCAGCCATAAGTGTTCCTAAGATGCCTACCAGTCTACGGTGGAACCACCACCAGCGACCATCAGCTGATGCAATAGGGCATCAAGTTCCCCGCAAGGGGCTAACACAACAACAACATAAGTATGTACATGTATATGAAACTTTCTTCTAAATGCTATCATCTGGAGTCTGGACGCTATTTTTGATCAGTATTCTAGGCTTATATATCGAAATACAATATTCACGCCGCTATATAATATAATAATTTCCTCAGCAAATCAATCAACATTGGTTTATACTTAAAAGCTTACTCATTCGTTTCCTATAAATTTTGCCAGGAATTTAAGAGGGCAAATTCTTAAAATATGAAATATTCATAAAATATTGCATAGCAAGTGAATATGAAAATTTTAACACACATTTGACAGTGTGAGCCTCCACCGACTCCTCCGACACTTCGGATTTCTTGTTAATAAATAGTCTCACCAACCTTGACGACCTTCGTGGCTCCCTTGCTGATGGTATGCAGCAGAGACTCCTCGATGCACTCAAAGTTGATCCTGTCGAGCAGAAGCTCTATCGCCTCCAAACTCTCGCTGTCGACCGCTAGGTGGAGCGCGCTCCGGCCCATGTAGTCCACGCAGTTGACGTTCAGCGTCGAGTCGTCTTCTTCCAGCGACTGGCGGATTATGGGCACGTCGCCGAGCGCGGCGGCGTT